>JAXGGA010014938.1:0-30625 GCA_038373865.1 Uloborus plumipes | reverse complement strand
CAGAGCCAGACTAACGTAAGTCCATTTTCGTCATTTTTCAGTAGAGGGGATAAACGATGTATTCGACAATCGTTTTTCCCCTCAACCGAAAAATGACGAAAATGGACTTACGTTAGTCTGGTTCTGAGGTACAGATATATCGATCGCAATTTTTTAATAGGTGATTTATCATTAGTGTTAGAAAAAATCCAACAATATAACAAAATTCTAAAAAGATAACAGCCTTCAGAGGTGCTGCCTCTCCACCCCACGCAAACGTTTCTTTTGACCCCCCCCCCCCCCCCACACACCTTTTTTGGTGCACCAGCCGCCTATGCAAAAAGGCACATGGAAAATATTTCATGCAGTTGAAAACAGTGTGACTGGTCCCCAAATCTATTAATCCAGGTGCTGCCAGAATTTGCCCTTTTGTGTGGGGGCGGAGAGGGGGGGGGGTGTAAAAGTCTTTACATGTATATAAACTACCGCATTACTGTATTAAGAGTTGAATCCGAAGGTTTTGCCTGGGCTATTATTTTTCGACCACCCCTTGATTCATTACTGTTTCGTACATAAATTTAAAGGACAAATGTGCATAAATAAAAAACTTACCCGAAATAATGTGATTAAGGTAGTAGTCTGGTAACTTGGGTTCAGAAAATCGAATTTTTTTTTTTTTTTTTTTGCTTAACTTGAAAGTACAATGTCTTGAGAATATACTGTGAAAATTTCGGACAGAAATTCGAAATATTTCGGGAGTTAGAACGAGTGTCCTAGAGCGCCTCAGAGTCTAACCTTTAAAATAGTAGTCTGGTAACTTGGATTCAAAAAATCGATTTTTTTTTTTTTTTTTGCTTAATTTGAAAGTACAATGTCTTAAGAATATACTGTAAAAAATTTCAGACAGAAATTCGAAATATTTCGGGAGTTATAATGAGTTTCCTAGAGCGCCTCGGAGTTTGTTGTTAAACTTTAAACGCGTTTTTCTCAAAACATTGTTTTTCTGGTCGGCCCGGGTCCTAACTTTTTTTCTACTGAACCGATTGCTTTCAAATTTTAACAGGCTGTTCTACACACTCATAGTTCTCGTCGGAACTAACGAGAATTTTTTTCACCCCTAACTTTTTATTTTACAACCCTTTCTTTGCTAAAATAAAAGGACTTTTTTTTTCAAAGTCCGCCATTTTATTATTTACCCTTGAAATTTAACTTCAGTAGTTCCGACCAGAATGACATATCTATAGATTAAGAATAATCAAGAATATTTGATTTCAGATAACATCAAGAGCCAAAATCACCCGAGCCACCCACGCGCATTTTTTTTGAGGTTCCAACTTCGAGTGGCAATAATAATAGTAAAAAACTATTAAATTTTTTCAAATAAATAATTTTTTATATCTTCAATATGTAAATAAAAACTCTTAATATTCAAGAAGATTCATTTTTATTTTCCTATAAAGAAGCACCCTCCAAAAAAGCCGTGAAAATAGGCATAAGTTACCAGACTACTACCTTAATAGACAAGGTGGCCGTGTTATACTAAATTGTACTTGAAACTTGAGTAGTTAAAATTCTCTCCATTTTGAGACGGCATTCAATGTCCTTTAAGACTATGAAACCATCTATATTCCGCATTGTCTTTTGCAAAGATGAGGACTGCGAACTCTTGAATTGTAGAAATGATATATTCAAATATATTCTGCATTGTTTCCTCTAGTCCGCTAAATTTCCTTCCTGTGAAGGAGCAAAGTTCAATGCCTTCAAAAAATTGTCTTTTCGCGAGCTATCGCATTCTTTTCGGCGCACAGTTGTACCTAACTGATTTGAGGAATTGTGAATATGTGAATCATGTTGAGGAAAAAAAAAAAGGAACCAACTTTCTCTAGCGTCAAAAATTCTAACGTTAAAACTTCGAAACGTTAAATATTCGAACGCACATTTGGAAGCTCTCCCAGACGAAAATCGATTTCTTTTTACAAAACTAGTTTAAGCAAGTTTTTTCTTAGAGAAATTAGTTCAACTTTATCTGTGTGAAGTAAACAAATAAAAGAGGAAAATTTTGATAATTAAATTATAGTTTAAAGAACTAAAAAATAAGCTTTTAGAGTTAATCAAACTAGCATGCCTTATAATAAACTAGCAGTACCCGCACGGCGACGCCCGTGCATTAAAAGGAAGCCAACTGAATAAATTTAAAGTATCTCCAACCCCGCCCCCCTGTGAAGAAAAATTATAATTATATTCTTTTTATTCATGTGTGCTCCACAACCTTTTAAATTCTTCTTAAAGTAGTGTTAAAGTTCAAAATAATTCGCCAAATAAATCAAAAAGTCATTAAGTTAAGTAACAGGGGATTTTAATCATTAAAATTTAGTCAATTTTGAAGGCTTAACTTAATGCGCAAATTTAAATAACTGTGTAACTTCAGGGACGAAAGAGCAGTTTGTCTGGAAAATAGATCTAGTGCTTCAGTCTTGCGTACGGAGTTAAGCTTTGAAAATTGACTAAATTTGAGTAATTAATATCTCCCGTTCTAATAAACGGAGAGAAACGTGCTGAAACTTTTCTTTTTCAGAAAAAAAACCTTTCCAGCGATATATAATGTTATGGCGGAGGGGTGGGGGAAAGTCTCCCCCCCCCCCCTCAATTATGCCGGATACACCAAAAATGAGACTAATTAATTAATTAAAAAAATAACTAATTCGAAATTTAGAATTTGGCCTTCCAAGTTCATTTCACGGGGATATGTTCAAGTTTTGTGCCAAGTTTCAGGTCTTTAGGTGCTTTGGGAGCTTCTGGCCATCGGTTACAAACATACGGAGCCCCTCATCTTTATATATTGTTACAAATCTTGTAAATAGTTGTTGTTTTTCTCGCCTTGCATCATTTTCACTAGTTTTGGTTTTATCTGGCGACATGTTGCAAAAGTATCTGAAGATATCACTTCTACCACTTGTATACCGGCCCTGTAACGTTATGTATTTTTTAACACTTGCCTTACATTTAATAAGCATGAAGACATTTTAGCGTGGTTTTTCTTTTTATTACTAGAATTTTCTTGAATGGATTATTTAAGTTATGAATGAACAGAATGCTCCGGATTTTGCTAGAATGTTGTAGTAATTTCCTTCCGAGTATAAATAGCTGGCCTTGAACACAGTTTTTAGTTAGTTCTTTTCAGATTTGATTTCTGGTGACTCCTTTTTATTCGCTTGGGCGAATGTTTGTATTGCTTTTGTAATTTCTTAATTACTGTTCACGTTAGATACGTGGCGCTGAGTTATTGTTGAGAGTACAGTGTACTGTTTGCTACCTAATTGCTGGATGTTTAGCAATTGTTTCCTGCTTCTTTTGTAAATAAGTGTACATACTTGTAAATAAATTTATAGTTATTTCCTCAAGATTGGAATGCTCATTTAAGAAAGTTGAAGGTGTGCTACGGACTCGTTACAATATATAGATAGAATTGTTTCATCTACACTAAGATAGCAGTACCCGCACGGTGATGCCCGTGCAATAAATGTAAAGGAAGTCAACTGAATAAATTTAAATTCACTCCAACCCTCAAAAGTAAATTACATTCTTTAATTCAAATATATAGTACATAGGTAATAGTTATATCACATAACACCATACAGCATCGGTTCATGTAATGCGTTCAGCCTTTAATATTAATAACAGTATTAAACATATTGCACAGTACATGAATTTTATTTTTATTCAGTTACTAGCGGTACCCGCACGGCTTTGCCCGTGGTATAAAATTAAAATTTCATTTGTAAAATAATTGATATAGCAGAAAAAATGCTCTATTTTAGTTGCAATTCAACTATATTTCCTTCAAAGTATGATATAAAAATCTGGTATGGACCCCACGCTACTTAATTTTACGTGTAAATTTCCTAGTAGATGCCTTAAGTGCTAAAATAGTGCTTGGAGTGAGCAAGATAACAGTTCAAATATTTATATCCCCAGTTTGTCACGAAACAATGCAAAAAAAGTTTTACAATGATTAATCTCCTAAATATCGCCGATTTTAACATCATTCAGTGAATTTTTCGCAAAATATCGCCAATAGCGGCAAATTGAGTCCAAATAAAAAAAGAAAACAATTTTTTTCGCCAACTTGGCGATATGTCGCCAAATTGGCGGCAACTACTTGACAACCAAAAGCTTGGCGATATATTGCCAAGTGGTCGGGCCAATTCATATCACTTTTGTCTGCATTGAAATGAACACTGATTTACTCCATAAAAGGGGTAAAACACCCCCTTGGAACATTCGAATGTAACCCCAAGGGGAGATGCACAAAAATAAGCCAAAAGAGAAAATAAGAACAATTTTGTTGCTCACAGAAACCAACAGAAATCTTACAAAGTTTAAAAGAAGAAGAAAGTTTTATTTCCTTGCTTTAAAAACAAAACGAACGATGCAATAACGCAATTGATACGATATTTGGTTAATCTGTGCTTTAGGTACCCTTTTCTTGCTAAATGGGCGATAGGCGCGCCAAGCATGGTGACCCTGGCTATTTTACGTAGTTTCTCTCGGAGCTTTCACTTCCGCGAGACACGCAAAACCGCGCCAAGTAAGGTCCCAAAGCATTTTCACCCGGAAAAGACAGGGTTGCCAGAGAATTGAAACAAAAAAATACTACGCCTCCTCTAAAAAAAATATTACAAAATACTACTGTTTCCAAACGTTGCCAAAATCAATGTTGCTGAACTGCGAAATCTATGAAAATGAAAAAAAAAAAATCCGCCAAATCTTTTAATTAAGTCATTAGTATATTGGAAACAGGGTTGCCGGAAAAATACTACGCTCCTTATTTGGGCCGAAAAAATATTACCGTAGTATCAAAAATACTACGTCTGGCGACGCTGGAAAAAGAACGAAACAAAAATAGGTATGAACACGTAACCATGGTAACAACATGAAAAGTTGATTTCCGTTGATAAAATAATTCTTTTCATCTCTCTTTTCAAACAAATTTTATTATCGAGCTGAACCATTTTAGAATCGTTTGGCTTGCTTTACTGAAGGTAAGCCTTGAATTCCGGGATTCTAAAAACAATTGTTACAGCTCTCTTGATGATCGTAGAAACTTCGAAAAAACTTCATTTTGTGCAGAAAATTTCAAGCTTTTGAATGATATAAGACTTGAAAATGTGTATGAAATATTTCTTCCCTATTTTATCGAATTTCCGCTAAGAGTTCGAATAGAAAAAGAACGAAATGGAATTTCCGAAAAATCGCTTCGAGGTGCAAAACTACATGCTACAAACTAATTTTGTACCAAGTGGCATGAAAATCGACCGAACGGTTTGGGCGCTACGCGCGTAACAGACAGACAAACAGAAGGACAGAAAGAAAGACAAACCTTCAAGACATACACAAACAACTGAAACACTTGTAATACATCAACATGTAATACAGTTTAGTCTTTAGTATTAATAATAGTATTAAATATATTGTCGTTCTTGCTTAATCGGTTAATGGATAAACGAATACCTCGCTTATACGAATAAAATATCTCGGAACCGAATATTTCTCGCGCCGTCGACGCAATGTTAAAGACCCCCGCTTAATCGAATAATATATCTTGGAACCGACAGTTTTCGCTTAAGCGTTGCCGAAAGTATTGCATTCAAATTATGCTTTTCGCAGTGGCGAATTGCGATATGTGTGTAGACGTGTATTGGCGTGTGTAGACGTGTGTTGGCGTGTACTTGTCTGTGTGTGTGTGTGTATGTGTGTGAGACATGGACGCCTCCACCAGGAGGGGCGTAATCAACCAGGCACCCACCCGGTGGCAGGCTCCGAGTACAATCTGAAAAAAAGAACCACACGGCAGCAACGGTGGAAAATGAAAATAAATAGCAATTCGTCATTGCTCGAAAAATAAATAAATAAATAAATAAAATAAATAACAAAATAAAAATAAATAAATAAAATAAATAAATAACGAAAAATAAAAATACAGTCAACGCTCATTGTAACGACCATTCGTTATAAAGACTATCCCAATATAACGATCAATGGGAAAAACCCCAACTTTATCCTATTATATTCTATTTTATACTTCTTATAGCGACCGCTCGCTATAAAGATCTTTTTCTGTGGGACGGAGATAGTCGTTATATCGAGCGTCGACTGTATTTCTTTAACATAATGAATAATAATAATTAGGGATGCACCGATTAATTGGTAGTACCGGTTAATCGGCCATAATCGGCCACTTTGCCGATTATTAATAATCGGTAAAATTGTGCCAATTAATCGGTGAAAAAAATATCTTTTAAATATTATTTTTTTTAGTAAACCTTCACTAAGAAATTATGATGAAGAATTTTATTAAAAGTAATATTAATCCTCACAGTTTATATTAAGTTTTAATAAATTAATTTTCCCATTTTGAATAAATATACACATACACGTACACAATGTTGCAACATTTTTCATGTGTCGATACTTTTCTACTTAGCATAGAGTTGTTAGATAAAATTTTCACAAAGAATAAAAATCTTGAATGAAATTGCTACTAATAATTAAAAAATTTCAATTGAAAGTACTCTGAAATTAGTGCTCAAAACAGACTCTGTCCATTTTCTTGAATTTTCCTGTCATATAACATAACTGACAGCAATGACAGAAATATGAAAATTGGATAAAATTTTGAAATTATTTTGGAAAAACTAGGAAAATGGAAAAAAAAAAATATCTTCTCTCAGAAATAAATTATTATTTCCAAAATCGGAACTGTAAAAGAAAGAAAAAACACAGTGATGGTCAAATTGGTAGTATTAAAAACATTCATCTTTATCATTAATCGGCCGATTATCAAAAGCCGATTAATCTGCAATCGGTAATTGGCCAATTTGCTTATCAGTGCATCCCTAATAACAATAATAATTTGAATTTTGACATCTTGAAATCATATTATATTTTTTGCAATCACGAATTGCGTTAATTGTCTTCCGTACTTCAGAGAGCACATAACCCAACTTTGCCCCCGTACACTCTTCATAAAGATTATATTCGCAGTGTTACTGTATACTATACCACTATGGTATTTTTCGAATGGTACGATGAATTTGAACTGTCACAATTGAAGGCAAAAGTTCAAACTTCCGGGAACAAATTGCAAATACATGCATAAAAATCCCCCCCCCCCCGCCATGCTGCAAACGGGTGGAGCAACTTCTGATTGATCTGTTATGTTGAATTTTTTTTTTTTTTTAATATAGCTTAAATCTTATTCAAAGACATATAAGCGAACATGTTCGTTTACACTAGTGGTTCCAAAAGTGGCCCACAGGGAGCCCTACCTTAAGTTCTCCCAAGGGGAGAACTTAAGGTAGGGCTTAGAAAAGGTCATCAACCATTTCTGTCTTCAGAAAAACATATCTATAACTTATCTTACCTTAGGAATATCGCGAGAAAGTTTTCGTAAGCTTTTACATCTTCATACCAGGAAACAAATGTCCATTCAGCTGTTCCAGTTTTTACTGTCGATACACCAAATTCACCCTCCCCACACTAAAAACAGTCATATTTTATTTCCTTGCACACCTATTCTATATAAGAAGATGTGTACCTGATTTAGGTTTTGTGCCATTATTATTATGGAAATATGAATAAAAATGTTACGTTTTTCTCTTCATCTGTTTTCTTGTAATTTTGATTTTAATTTTTTACTCTGCAATAAAGCTGTCAAACTGCATTTAAAAAAAAAATTCAGGAATTTAAGCAGTTTTTGATTGTTTAAAAAAAAAAAAATAAAAAATAAAAGCTCTCATACTGTTGGGTAAATTTCTAATTTACACTGCTCGACATTGAAAATGCAACACCAAGAAGGAGTGGTCAGAAATTGATGAAATTTGGTAAGAAGACAGAGACAGCATGGAATAATAAGTGATATTTATTTCAAAATAAATAAGCAAAATTTAGAGCGAGGACGGCGTCGGCTCAGTAAGAAGTAGGACCACCGCGGACAACGATGCACGAAGAAACACGTCTAGGCATGGAGTCAATAAGCCTGCGGATGGTGTCCTGAGGGATGGCACTCCATTCCCTTTCAACCATTTGCCACAGTTCGTCCTCTGAACGAGGCAGTGACAGGTTCTGCAAACGGCGTCCAATCACGTCCCACACATGTTCGATTGGTGACAAGTCAGGAGAGTATGGTGGCCAGGAAAGCATCTGTACACCTCGTAGAGCATGTTGGCTGATTCGAGCACTGTGAGGCCGGGCGTTATCCTGTTGAAAAATTGCATTTGGCAGACCCTGAAGGTAGGGGATTGCCACCGGCCGCAGTACATTATCTACATATCGTTGGGCCGTCATAGTGCCCCGAATCCGAACTAGAGGGGATACGGAATTGTATGCAATAGCGCCCCAAACCATTATGCCACGTTGTCGCGCTGTGGGGCGTTCCACAGTTACTGCCGGATTCGATCTTTCTCCACGTCGACGCCACACACGTATGCGATGACTATCGCTGGACAAACAGAAGCGGGATTCATCTGAGAACACTGCGGTTTGCCATTCTGCCATCCACGCCGCTCTGGTCCGGCACCATTCCAAACGTTGGAGTCTGTGCTGTGAGGTCAATGGCAGTCTTCTTAGCGGGCGCCGTGATTGCAGGCCACGTGCAACCAGTCGACGGGAAATGGTTCTGGTCGACACAGGAACATCCAGGGTACCTTGCACGTGCTGCAGAATCGACGTACAAGTGACTTGCGGGTCCGCCACAGCTTGTCGGTGAATCCGTCGATCCAAGCGGTCTGACGTCACTCTGGCTGCACCTGCACCCCTCAATGTGGCTACATTTCCTCTTTCCAACCATCTCCGACACAGCCGATGAACAGTGCTTGCATCCATGTGGGTATCAGCTGCAATTTGACGTATGGACCAACCTCCCCTTCTCAGTCAGATCACCATACCCCTTGTAAAGTCGTCTATATGCTGGAAGTGTCTTCGTTGAGGACGGCGTGGCATTTCCTCCTATCACACGTATCCTTCGAGACAAAAACCAAATTTCTCCGATAATTAGTCTGGCAGAAAAACCAACATGAACATAGCCCACTTTTCAATTTCATTCTCTTATATCTTACTTCACGTGCGTCGGAGAGCTGCGCATTTCATATCATTTGCATAACTCAGTGACGTGCGTCTACGGTAAAATTTGCATGAATTTCTGACCACTCCTTCTTGGTGTTGCATTTTCAATGTCGAGCAGTGTATCTTGTTATATTTACATATACTGTCGGCCCCGCTTGAACGAATACTGTCGGTTCCAAGAAATATTATTCGATTAAGCGGGGTATTTGTTTAAGCGGGGATTTTTAACACTGCGTCTATGGCATCGGTTCCAGGATTTTTTATTCGTATTAAGCGAGGTATTCGTTTATCCGTTACCCGATTAAGCGGGGACGACAGTATCTTGCTTTCATCTGGTTGTTTTGGAACATCTATAATGGAACTTAACCATCTAATTCGCGGTTTTGAATGCTTCAGTTCTAATCAGGCCCGGACTGGCCAGGTCGGGAAGTCGGCGATCGCCGAGGGCCCCCGAGTCCCACAAAGGGCCCCCAAACGAGTAAAAACTTTTTTTTTCCCTTTTTTTAGGATCCGACCTATAGGAGGGGCCCAAAACAAAGAATAGAGGAAAGTTTTTTTTTTAATTCAGAATCAGAGATCCTAGCTAAGAAGGGCTCTCCAACGAGAGAAAAAGAAAAATTTAGTGGTTTCTTTTAAATTTCGAGCTATGAAGGGACGAGGAGAAAGAGATATTCTGGCGGTTTTTTTCATTTGATTTCCTTGCAGGGGCCCCCCTCTCCTACAAATGGTTTTTCCATCCCCCTGAATACACTCATAAACTTTGTGTTTTAGTGAACTCAATAAAGTCACATGATTCAGTTGTATATTTGGGGGGGGGGGGGAGAATACGTGGGATCAAGGGTTCCCCACATCTATCAGTGAATTCGTGGGCCCCGGGTCAGATATTGTAACGGGGGCCCCCTACAACCCCCCTCCCCCCTTTAAATTCAAATTATTGACGTTTGGGCAGATATTTGGAATTTTGAACATTTTTTATTTCGCTTTACTCTAAATTTTCAATCATTTTATTTTTCATGGCATATAATGATGGTCATAAAGGGGTTGGCAGCAGGGCCGTATCCAGAGAAGACCTCCCCCCCCCCCCAACAAACGCAACCTTTCTATTTTGTAACTCAAAAGAGGAAAATAATTTATTTATTTATTTTTTTGTTCAATTGTCTGACAAACCTAGGAACCCTAAATTAGGGGGGAGGGTGTGTGGCGTATTTTTTTAAGATTAGTTAGCTTTTTTTTGGATTCAAGCTATAAAAGCGCCCCAAACGAAGAGTAAGAGAGAGATTGTGGTTTTTTTTTTTTATTTCCTTGTAGGGGCCCCCTTCCGCCAAATGACTTTTCCATCTCCTTGAATACATTCGTAAACTTTGTGTTTCAGTGAACTCTATAAAGTCATATGATTCAGCTGAATATTTGGGGGGGGGGGGGAGGAGAGTACGTGGTATCAAGGGCTCCGCACATCTATCAGTGAATTCGTGGGCCCCGGGCCAGATATTGTAACGGGGGCCCCCTACAACCCCCCTCCCCCCTTTAAATTCAAATTATTGACGTTTGGGCAGATATTTGGAATTTTGAACATTTTTTATTTCGCTTTACTCTAAATTTTCAATCATTTTTTTTTCATGGCATATAATGATGGTCATAAAGGGGTTGGCAGCAGGGCCGTATCCAGAGAAGACCTCCCCCCCCCCCCAACAAACGCAACCTTTCTATTTTGTAACTCAAAAGAGGAAAATAATTTATTTATTTATTTTTTGTTCAATTGTCTGACAAACCTAGGAACCCTAAATTAGGGGGGAGGGTGTGTGGCGTATTTTTTTTAGATTAGTTAGCTTTTTTTTTGGATTCAAGCTATAAAAGGGCCCCAAACGAAGAGTAAGAGAGAGATTGTGTTTTTTTTTTTTTTTAATTTTATTTCCTTGTAGGGGCCCCCTTCCGCCAAATGACTTTTCCATCTCCTTGAATACACTCGTAAACTTTGTGTTTCAGTGAACTCTATAAAGTCATATGATTCAGCTGAATATTTGGGGGGGGGGGGGGGGAGGAGAGTACGTGGTATCAAGGGCTCCGCACATCTATCAGTGAATTCTTGGGCCCCGGGCCAAATATTGTAAAGGGGGCCCCCTCGGGATTTTTTTTTTTTTTCAAATTTTCGGTGATTTTCCGATAGTTACTAAAAATATTCATCGAACAAAAATGTTAAGATGCCATTCTTTTTTTTTTGACTAAAAACTATTTAAAACTATTCGAATGCATAAAATGTGTCTTGTTTGTTATTTATTATTAAGTACGTATAATTATAAAATTAGGTGTGCTTAAATAATAGGCCTTGGTTTTTTGAACACCCCCCCTCCCACACACATTTTCTCTTCAAAACTTTCAGGTATTTTTTCATGAACTCACAATCAACCCTGGGGGCCCCTTTCCGCCAAATGATTTTTCCATCTCCCCGAATACACTCGTAAACTTTGTGCTTCAGTGAACTCTATTATACGCATGATTCATTTGTTTATTTGGGGGGGGGGGAGGATACATGGTATCAGGGACCCCGCTCATCTGTCATTGAATTCTTGGGCTCCTGGACCAGTCATTGTAACAGCGCTCCCCCCCCCCCCCCAAAAAAAAACCAGCCCCATCCCCATCAAATTATTGACGTTTGGACAGATATTTAGAATTTTGAAAAATTATTATTTCGCTTTATTCAAAATTTTTAATCATTTCGTCTAATGGCACAATGAGGGGCATTAAATGGAGTTCAATAAGGCCTTTTCCAGAGAAGCCCCCCCACCCCGCAAAGGCAAAGTTTCTATTTTGTAACGCAAAAGAGGAAAACAATTTATTTCTTTTTCAACTTTCTGATAACAGAAAAAAAAATCTATATTTTGTAACTGTTAAACAAGTGAAAATTTGAAGAACTGCTAAAAAATTTGGCAATTCAAAATCTCAGCTGCAAAACATATTTGAACACATTTGCACTGTCATCTCTCTTTCCAATTCAATTGAAGCACCTGCTGTATCCTGTGGGATTTTTGGCTACACATGGTGCCAATCAGGCCCCGCAGAAAAACTAGTAAACGTTTACAGACGATCGTCTTCTTTCTAATGTGTTTCTTGCCCCGAGGTACTTTTTTCCAACACGAGATTCGAAGAATAAGTTGTTTTCACAATAGTTCGGCGAGGATCGTCGTCTGTCGCCTGCCCCTGTGTGATAATTATTCTGAGAATCCGTCGCGCAAATTGTCCTCCTTGTGACATTCGTAGTCGAATTTCTCTGAGAAACAGATAACAACTCAATCAGCAATCGTTTCGTTAATAGGTTTGCTCCTTCAAACCAAAAAGGGGATGTCCATCATAAAACATGTTTCATTCACCAGAAAGGAGCAATTTGAATCTATTTCCTGTTCAGAGTTTGGTTTCGGGATACATCAATGGTTAGAAGAATAGGGCTTTGCCATTTGCCGCGAACTATAGCTGCAAGCTAATCCATGGGCACTGGGGAATTTGTGTGTGGTCTGAATCCTGAGTAGAGTGCCATGATGTCTCGTCAGCTGAGGGTTTTGTCCAGCGTTTGTTGTTTCCCACATCTGCTGGTCTTTAGCAGTAACTGTGCCGTGAAATGGTCGGCCTCCCACAAAATGTGTGAAGAAAGGGTGATTATTCGTCATTGCCTGATAAGCAAGCTAGAGTACCGAACAACTATGTAAGTACCAATTTATGTTTTATAAAAGATACACATTGGATTCCTTTAGAGCCCAATGAAGATTTTTTTTTTTTTTTTGTATCATTTAACACATTGTTCTGAATTATTTAAATTTCAAAAGCACAATTTTCAATTGTGGATCCTTCACCCTTTTCTCTAGTAGAAGAAACCTTAGAACGTGTCTTTTTTTTTTTTTGAAAAATATACGGTTTAGAAACATATATCCGAAGTAAAGAGGAAAAAAAATGCATTATATCATATATTTGAATCGTATTAATATTTTAGGAGTATTTTGCTTGCATTGTTTTGTTAATTATTTTTGTTCAATTTTAACATGTTCATAAATTATATTTCTTTGATCTTGGTTAAGTTGCAGCTTTTAGAATGAGGTTGAAGTTTCATTTTAAAAGTAATAAGGGCAAAACAGTCCTTACCCTTATGTGTGTGTATTCCGCTGTATCAAGATTCGCAATAATGTTAAAGCTAAGACCTCTGAGGGGTATTTTTATACCCCTTTCCCAGTTGCGTACGGAGGTGGGCTGATAGGACTGCAGCTTCCTCCGAAATTTTCCAAACAAATTTTTGAAATTTAAGCTGAAATCGTTTATTTATTTTTATTTTTATATATTTTTTTTCTTGCTGAAATCAAGACATGAGAATATTTCTTTTGACAAGAAAATTAAGTTTGGGGCAAAATTAAAAGAAAGGGGAAAAAAGTAAATTCCTTCTTTTTAGCCTACTTTCCCGTTAAAAATAAAAGAGACGAAAAAAGCATTAAAATTGGCTTAATGCATCTAAAAAATGTCGCCAAGTCCAAAAAATATCGCCAAGTCCAAAAAATATCGCCAAGTTCAAAAAATATCGCCAAGTAAAAAAAGTCAAAAAGAAACAAAAAAATGAAATAAATATCGAAAAATTAAAAATTTGAAAGTAGGGTATTGAGATGGGGAATTTGTGTGTCGGTCGGTCTGTCGGTCGGTCGGTCTGTCGGTCTGTCTGTCCCCCCCTAATAACTTTTGAATGAACATTCCGATTTGGACAAACTTTTTTTTGTTGGAAAGATCTCGGCGAGTACAGCTCATTCCCATATTTGATTTTTCGATTTGAACAATTTTTGGTTCAACTTTGAGCCGTTCAAACAACCGGTCCCGCGATACTAACTTTTGAATGAACAGTCCGATTTGAACAAACTTTTTTTTGTTCGAAAGGTCTTTTCAAGGATACTTCATTCCCGTATCTACATTTTCGATTTGAACAATTTTTCGTTCAACATTGAACCGTTCAAGCAACCTTTCCCCACCTAATAACTTTTAAGTGAACCGTCCGAATTGAATAAAGTTTTTTTTGTTCGAAAGATCTTATCAAGAATACTTTATTCCCGTTTTTAAATTTCCGATTTGAAAAATTTTTCGTTCAACATTGAACCGTTCAAACAAGCTCTCACCCCTAATAACTTTTGAGTGAACCGTCCGATTTAAACAAACTTTTTTTTGTTCGAAAGATCTCGGCAAGGATACTTCATCCCCGTTTTTAGCCTACTTTCCCGTTAAAAATAAAAGAAAGACGAAAAAAGTATTAAAAGTAGCTTAATGCATCTAAAAAATATCGCCAAGTCCAAAAAATATCGCCAAGTTAAAAAATATCGCCAAGTCAAAAAAAAATATCGCCAAGTGAAAAAAATAAAAAGGTAAAATGAATATCGAAAAATTAAAAATTTGAAAGTAGGGTATTGAGATGGGGAATTTGTGTGTCGGTCGGTCGGTCGGTCGGTCGGTCGGTCTGTCTGTCCCCCCCTAATAACTTTTGAATGAACAGTCCGATTTGGACAAACTTTTTTTTGTTGGAAAGATCTCGGCGAGTACAGCTCATTCCCATATTTGATTTTTTGATTTGAACAATTTTTGGTTCAAATTTGAGCCGTTCAAACAACCGGTCCCGCGATACTAACTTTTTAATGAACAGTCCGATTTGAACAAACTTTTTTTTGTTGGAAAGAACTTTTCAAGGATACTTCATTCCCGTATTTACATTTCCGATTTGAACAATTTTTCGTTCAACATTGAACCGCTCAAGCAAGCTGTCACCCCTAATAACTTTTGAGTAAACAGTTCGAAAAAAAATGACTGACTGTGCAGACGATTTTTTGTTTATTTATTCATTTGTTTTATTGAATTTATTATTATTATTATTATTATTATTTTTGGCAGACGATTTTTTTTGTAACAAAAATGTTTCATTCACGAGGGCATTTTATTCTTTATTTATATTTAACAACTGGCAACGGATTAAAAGTGAAATTCGAGACATTTTATCAACGGACGAGTTCTTTTTTCTTTTTTTTTTCTTTCTTTGATAAAATGTGTTTTGATGTACTTTGTACTTTTAATTTTTTTTTTTGAAAACAATTGAGGAATTTTTCTACGGAAGAACTGTAACAGTTACATTCTTTAAAAGGTGCGACAAAACTTTATTTATTCATTAATTTACTTTTTATGTGTCTATTTCATCTGATGAGAGGGGTATATTTTGCTTTTAGAAATCAGCTTCAAGTGCTAAAAAGGTATGTTTGACATAATTTTTAGTCTTAGATAATCAAGAGAATAATGATCAGATGCTAGAATGCCGATGTCGATGTACGGGAAAGTAAGCTCGTTTAGTTCTTGACAGAACTTCTTGTTAAATTTCCGATTTGAACAATTTTCCGTTCAACATTGAACCGTTCAAACAAGCTCTCACACCTAATAACTTTTGAATGAACAGTCCGATTTAAACAAACTTTTTTTTGTTCAAAAGATCTCAGCAAGGATGCTTCATTACCGTATTTAAATTTTCAGTTTGAACATTCTTTTTGTTCAACATTGAACTGTTCAAACAACCTTTCCCCACCTAATAACTTTTAAGTGAACCGTCCGAATTGAATAAACTTTTTTTTGTTCGAAAGATCTCGGAGAGGCTCATTCCTATATTTCACTTTTCAATTTGAACCATTTTTCGTTCAATGATGAACCGTTCAGAAAACATTTTAACATGAGCGCCTACGGAGAAATTTAAATTGAATATTGATTCTGAACTTCAAGGCGGATTTCCTTCAAACTAACTTTGTAAGAAAATGGTTCTGATAAATAATGTATTGTAAAGTATTTTTTTGAATAATTTTCTGTGAGGACTCTGATTCCGACTCCGACTCCGCAAACATGGCGGAAATGCAGGCTCAGAAAAAATGACTGACTGGGCAGACGATTTTTTGTTTATTTATTTATTTGTTTTGTTTAATTTATTATTTTTTTTTATCAGACGATTTTTTTTGTTAACAAAAATTTTTCATTCACGAGAGCATTTTATTCCTTATTTATATTTAACAACTGGCAACGGATTAAAAATGAAATTCAAGACATTTTATTAACGAACGAGTTTTTTTTTTCTTTCTTTGATGAAATGTGTTTTGAAGTTCTTTGTACTTTTATTTTATTTATTTATTTTTTTTTCTTTTGAAAACGATTGTGGAATTTTTCTACGGAAGAACAATAGCAGTTACATTCTTTTAAAGGTGCGACAAAACTTTATTGACTCGTTTATTTACTTTTTACGTGTCTATTTTATCTGATGAGAGGGGTATATTTTGCTTTCAGAAATCAGCTTTAAGTGCAAAAAGATATGTTTGACATAATTTTTAGTTTTAGATAATCAAGAGAATATTGATCAGATGCTACAATGCCTATGTCGATGTACGGGAAAGTAGGCTCGTTTAGTTCTTGACAGAACTTCTTGTTTATCTGTCCATTTTACTGTACGTGACGTGTATGGTTATCTTATAATTGTTGTTAACATTTACTCCAAATATGTGTCAGACACACCGGTTAATACTTGTTAGTTCATCTAATTCTGTTAAATAAATTTCAACAAATGGGTGATTGAAACCCAATATTAGGAATTTTGTAAAATAAATGGCAAAATTAATGTTATTAAAGCTCAAATTTGCAAAATAATTGTGTCCACTTGTTAAGACCTTCTTCAATAAAGAAAATTTCTGGAATTTCAATTTTATCATTTTCTATTTTCATCAAAACACTTTACTTCTCAACAATAATTCTAATGATAAAAATATTTTTAAATTGTGTCTTTTTGTCATCTGAAATTAGCATTGATATCAAAAATTCGGAACACTTATTTTTTAGCTTAATTTTATGAGGTGCCCCGCCCTCTCCTCTCAAAGGTTGCCGGCTCAGCCCCCCTGAAATGATTTGTGTCTGCGTACGTCGCTGCTCTCCCCATTGTTGCACCTCAGCCTCCTATCGTTACGTTTCTTTACTTTAGTAATTAAATTTAACTTTCAAAATAAGTTAACGGCTGCAAAGCTCAATGAATTAAAATATATGTAGGGGAATGTGGGGAAAATGAAATGGTAAATATTTTCACAGTTTGCAGTGTCACCTATTTAGCAATATTTTAACTAAGTTCCTAGTCAAAAAGTTGATTCCTGTTTTAATGTTGATTCCTGTTAATTTAAGTGCTCAATGTAATTCGTCAAGTGCAATTGGGGCAAAGTGAAATAGTTCAATTCGTTTACTAATTCATTCATTTATTAAATCACGTACGTATTTCATCATTTATTAATTTATTTACACGCTTTTACTTAATTATTTACTTACTTACTCATTCATTAACTCATTTTCTTATTTACTCTCCATTTTATATGCTTATTTATTTTCTCTCACGTTTTAGTTAATTCATTTGTTCACTTATTCGTTTATCTTTTATTAATAATTAACTTTTTTCGTTTATTTACCTATTCATTTGATAAAAATTACTGTTAATCGTGGAATAGAAACTTTTTCATAACAAAAATATTTTGCTTTTCACTTTGCCTCATGATTTTTTGAGGTGAAAATTTTCCACATTTTTTTGAAAGTACAAAATAACTGCCAAAGATAAAAATAATATTTCAACGACACTTGTATTACAAATTACATTATTCCTTCTTAATGTACAATAAAATTTAGAACAATTTCCCATTTGTTTCTTTTGAAGTAGGTAAGTAAGCTTAACTATTTCATTTTGCCCCACATTCCCCTACTACATATATTTACTTTGTCGATAAAATCCAAAAAAAATTTATAAAAATAAAGGAAAAAACATTATAGTTGAGTTAAATAAATACTTAAATAACAAGATTACTTGATGAAATATGTAACCAACCTTTCACACTTATGCTTATCGTTTTCAGTAAGGAACCTTTTAATGAACGAACAGAAAAAATAGGAAATTAAAACTCCTTCGCAAATTTACAAAATTATTTTTGCACCTTTATTTCATCGCAATGCAGGCATTTTTTGTAAAATTATAATGGTAAGGTAGCTGATGGATTAATTTTGGTTATTTGAAATAAATTCTATGAATACTAAACATAAGCAACATTTTTTGTTTTTTTAATTTAATCCAAAAAATAAAAAGCATTCTTACAATGACGTGGCTGTGATTGTTTTTTATTACAAAGTATTCTCTTGAAAAACATTATTTTATTCACGAAATATTGACGAATATTATTTAATATTACAAGCAAACGGCTTTAAAGAATTCAATATTTCATAAAAATTTAAATTTTGGCTATTTTATTAGAGGCCACTTGTGTTGACGCACGTAACCCTTGTGGCTTTTAAGGGAGCCTAATTAGGTTCCGTGGAACCCAAGTTGAAGACAGCTGCTTAAATCTAATTTCTGCCTCTTTAATTTTAATTACGATAATTAATTTTCTTTCGGTGCAGATATAAGGGGCTCCAGGCCCCCTAGGAGGGCCCCTTCAGGCGAAGGTCGTGAGTTCGAATCTCCATGATCCTAAAATTTCCGATCCAAGTTTCCATAAATATACAATTTAAATTCATCGCTAGATTGGGCATTGCCGGTTTTTTGGAAAAAAAAAACTATTTCTAACAGTAAATCGCAGAAAATTTGTTAAAATTATTTCAACAAAACAGAGGCATTGATTTCAACTTTGTTATTTTATTAAGTATTGCGTTAATACATAGCATCACTGCATGGAGGTTCATTAGCTGAATTTGTCACTTTGTCAGAGCAGGTGCAAATAAGGTGAACAACGTGGGTTCTATTCCCACTGCGCCCGAAAGTCAGTTTTTGATTGATTTCTTTTTCGTTAGCTGAAAAAGCTAAAACTTATTACAGAATTTTAAACCACACGTGTTGTTGCATTACAATAAAAAAAGAAAACGTTTATTTTAGCATGAAAAATCTTCTTGATCTCCTCATTTATTATTTTTCAAAGGTCTTTTTTTCGGGGGGGGGGGGGGCTGCCATACATTTCTTAATGCTTCATCAAACCATAAGTAAAGCATTATTTAAAAGATTTTATTCCGCACTGCCGTCAAATTATTTTTCAAAAAATCATTTTGATTTTTTTAAAAATTACATTGCAAAAAAAAAATCTTTTTCTACATTTATAAATAAATAAATTGAAAAAAAAAAAAAAAAAAAACCCGAAAAAAAAAAAAGATTTTTGAACTGCCGCTGTCGAATGTAAATGCTTCTTACAGGTCAATTAGTAGAAAATGCTAAATATACTAATTTACCAGTAAAAATATTTGGTCAACGTTTAGATAAAGCAAATTAATTCTTTTGAATTCAGTAAAATAACTGTTCAAAGGAATAAGCTCTAAAAATAACTAATAAAACAGCTCGCCCCCCCCTTCCGCTCTCCATAAAGAAAAATGCAGTTTTCAGAACGTAATTAAAAAAAAAATCCGGGTCAGGGGGTTCCAGGGCCCCCGAAAAGGGGTACGGAAAAGGGGGCCCCCTTCCAGTACCTAGCCGACAACCCCAAGAAGAGCCAGTCCGGGCCTGGTTTTAATATTTCAGTGCCTGACTAGTTTTATTGGAACGATCCCTAGGAAGGGGGTTCACAAGAAACTGAAAAACTCGGCAAGGGGTCTCCGAACAAAAAAAAATGGGAACCCCTGGTTTGCACCAAAGTTTGTTGGCTCAATGCAAAATTTTGTTTTGTCTTTAACATCTGTCGTACATCATATCCAGCAAGAAAATAAAACGAACTGAAACAAGCATAACATGCATTCTTGCAGCTATTTATGGACCTAAACACGGTTTGGACAACCTCGATTCCCACAAGACGGTGATTATCGAGTCATAAAAGGATTAAATTTTCAAAGAAACAATGAAGGAATAAAAATTGCAATTTTCCAGCAATAGTACTCATCTCATAAAATCATCTTGTAAACATGGCAATTATTTAGAAAGAGAGAGAGAAAAAAAGTTTCAGCAACCCTTTTTTGAGAGAAAGAAACATTTTCATTTTTATCAAAGAATGGTGGGAAAAATGTGTTCCAGTTTTATTCTGGAGATTTTAGTATTGTTTTCAAAAAGCTTTTCGGGAATACAATGTTGCAAAAACATCAGGACACTTTAAGGGTCACAGTACCTTAAAAGTGACCAAAAGACCAAAAAAAATTTTATTGCTTATTTCAAAGGTAAAAGTTATTTAAAACACTCAGAAAAGTAGCATTGCTCCAGTTAAATTATTTAAAAAGTTATAAGTGATTTTAGGGCATGCATGCTATGTGTTTTAATGGAAAAGCAAAACTTCAAAGTGGCTTTTCTCGATGATCGGATTTTAGTGTTTCTACTAGCTGCCAGGGCAGCTAGATTAGCTTCCTGCGGCATGCTGATGCATAACGTCCCCCCTCTCTAACTTTTACCTCATTCTGAAATTATATTATTTGATATAATTTAATGTTCATTCGATTTCAAGACATACCACGCACGTGGCCCGGCGTTGCACGGGCACTTCGTGCCCTGAAAGTAGTGAGAAAAAAAATTTAAAGAAATTACTCCCCGCCAAGGCGGCTCGCTTACAGGCGCTTCACGCCTTTACTTTTTTCCTATATAAAAAAATCATTCGAATTATTGAGATGCTTCACGCCTTCAAGATGGTGAGGAAAGTTTCAGTAAGTTCAGGTCGCTCAAAGAAAAAAAGCAGACATAGATACTCAGTTTTTAATATAAGTAGATGGCTCTTCAACAAATAAATGTTTCAAAATATTACCAGTAGCTAGCGATAAAAATTCTACGTAAGTGGTCCGCTTATGAGTTTCGTGTTTGATTTAGTTAAGCCTTCATTCAAAATTCTCATTATCATTGTTATTATACTGTTTCATAGCGACGACGGTTTGCAAGAATGGATTTCATATTTAATCATTTATTAGGCTTAATCGCTTTAAACTTGACTACTTATTAATTGATATCTTCGCTAATTAAAATCGTATAATTATATCAATTGAAACTAAAGAAGCTTGAAAAATTACCTATCTATCGGTACCTGGTTCGACTTTCAGTTCATTGGCGTTCAGGAGAAAGAAGCGTGACATAGAAAGATAGAAAGATAGTTAGAAAGATAGTTAGAAAGAAAGATAGTGAGAAAGATACTCAGTTTTTAATATAAGTAGATTATGCTGCTACGAGGTAAGGAGTTGAATTTAACAATTAAAGTTCATCATCTTTAGTTATCACCATTCATTTAGGATTTTTGACACCTGCCTCCGTCGCAAAACATAAGAATTGGGGAAGTGGTCACCCAAAAATAACTATTTGAAAAGGGTTATAGATGTCAAAAATCCCCGTTAGAATAAGGATGTCATAATTATACTTCAGGTTTGATTTGGCGCGGAATGCTCGAAAAATATAGTTATTACTAGCTGCCAGGGCAGCTAGATTAGCTTCCTGCGGCATGTTGATGCATAACGTCCCCCTCTCTAAGTTTTACCTCATTCTGAAGTTATATTACTTAGTATAATTTAATGTTCATTCGATTTCAAGACATACCACGCACGTGACCCGGCGTTGCACGGTCACTTCGTGCCCTGAAAGTAGTGAGAAAAAAATTTAAAGAAACTACTCCCCGCCAAGGCGGCTCGCTTACAGGCGCTTCACGCATTTACTTTTTTCCAATATAAAAAAAAAATCATTCGAATTATTGAGATGCTTCACGCCTTCAAGATGGTGAGGAAAGTTTCAGTAAGTTCAGCTCGCTCAAAGGAAAAAAGCAGACATAGATACTCAGTTTTTAATATAAGTAGATGGCTGTTCAACAAATAAATGTTTCAAAATATTACCAGTAGCTAGCGATAAAAATTCTACGTAAGTGGCCCGCTTATGAGTTTCGTGTTTGATTTAGTTAAGCCTTCATTCAAAATTCTCATTATCATTGTTATTATACTGTTTCATAGCAACGACGGTTTGCAAGAATGGATTTCATATTTAATCATTTATTAGGCTTAATCGCTTCAAACTTGACTACTTATTAATTGATATCTTCGCTAATTAAAATCGTATAATTATATCAATTGAAACTAATGAAGCCTGAAAAATTACCTATCTATCGGTACCTGGTTCGACTTTCAGGTCATTGGCGTTCAGGAGAAAGAAGCGTGACATAGAAAGATAGTTAGAAAGATAGAAAGAAAGATAGTTAGAAAGATACTCAGTTTTTAATATAAGTAGATGTTACTGGAAATGCTAAGGAATTTTTCTATTAATGATACGACTTTAAAGCAATATTTTTTGCACTCGGGATAATATATTTAACAAAATTGTGCATTGAATAAGCATTTCATAAATTACTAAAATTTTTAGAGCTTGTTAAACCTCGAAAAACAAAGTTTTCTGAGAATTTTTTACATAAAAGGTCACAACATATTTTCAAATCAATATATAAGAAAATGAATGCACAGATTTTTAGGGGTAATTCTTGTGATCATTTAGCAAAAAGAAATTTTGAAGTTAGTGCAAAAACAAAAAAGCCTTAGGATTTTTAAAAAATTGAAATTTTCTTAAATTTTTCAAATTTTCAAAAAAAGTGGGCAAAAATTTTAATGTTTGAAAATAAATTTTTGATT
The DNA here is from genome assembly GCA_038373865.1 of Uloborus plumipes. Classification (NCBI taxonomy): domain Eukaryota; kingdom Metazoa; phylum Arthropoda; class Arachnida; order Araneae; family Uloboridae; genus Uloborus; species Uloborus plumipes. Next base: position 7,912 of record JAXGGA010014938.1, on the reverse strand, counting down.
TTTAAATAAGTGCGGAAACAAAGATTTCAAAGAATTATATTTTTCACGTAAATTTAAGAAAATTGTTTGAAAAATACTTAACTCCTTAATATTGTTTGCTATGTGTAGTGTACAAATGTACCGATACATGTGTAATATTGGACTCTATATTATCTTCATGTATCACGATGAAAGGTGCATCATCAAATGTTGTAATCAAATTTATGGGTGCGTGTTTTTTTTTTTTTTTTTTGTACTGACCAGGAAAGTACGCGATCATGGAATAATGAATTTTTTTTCAATGAGTACCAATCGAAAGAGCATCGTAAAACATGTTTCTGGACGCACGCGTTTTTGCCCTCGCGCCCCCGTTATCGAAATATAAGGTCCTAAAGTCAGCTAATTTTTTTTGAAAAATCGCCAATTTTAGCGAGTTATAATGAAACTGGAAGCTGCGGTGCGATTACACTATTTGCGTCCAACGGGAAACTTGATTCCCATTTTTGGTCATCTGCAAAGCTTTTGAAAGACGGCTTTACAATAATCTTTTACTTTACCTGTGCGAGTTAAAGCAAAAAGCTACTATCAAGCCTATGACATGGAAAGCAGAGAGCTTTTTAAAGAGGAAAAACAATTTTAAACAACACATCAAAATTAAATTTTATCGTACTATTTGCGATTAAAGCAGGTACCTTGTTTAAGGGGAGTCCCCCTTGTTAAGGGGCCCTTGTCAACAGGAGGTGACAACTGAACCTCCTGTTTTTATTATTATTATTATTATTATTTTTAAGTGTTCGTACAATTCTGTAGTATGAGGGGGGGGGTATATTTAGGGTTTTTGATTGTAAAAATTGCAAATATAAATTTTTTCAAACCACTTTTCTTTTGGTGGGTCCCCTATAACTCAAAGTGAGTTCTCCTAAACATTTTTGTCAATTGCATCACTGGGTATGTAAGAATGGTCTTTAACAAAAAAAAAAAAAAAAAAATGCTCAAAATTTAATGAAAATGTGTTCAAATAAAAAAATAAAACAGGAATGAGGTGTTTTCTCTGAGATATTTCGAGAAAAAAATGTTCGCTCGAATCGAACTTGTTCCTTCAAAAGTTATAAGTGAGGACAGGGGAAAAAATCGGAAATTCAAAATTGAATGAAATATTATTATCAAAAAGTCGAATATGGGAGTGTATTGTCCTCACTGAATTCTTTCGATTAAAAAAAAATCGAATCGGACTATGCACTCAAAAGTTATTGCGGGGGGGGGGGGTGCTGACCAATAGACAGACTGACAGGTACACAGTTTCCGCAGCTCAAAACCCAACTTTTCTATTTTAAATTTCTCTGTGTATTTAATTATTTTTATTAAGTTGTGCTTTTTCGACTCGATTGTTTTGAGCGTTTTTTTTTTTTTTTTTCAGTGCATCAGGCCTTCTTTCATGATTTTTTTTCACCTATTTTCTACTTTTACAGAACAGTAAGCTAAAACTTGTATTGATTTAAAATTTTGTTAGTCTTTTCCTACCCGTTGAACATATAGCAGAACTAGTAAAAGTTATTCTAGTGTTTTTAAACAGTACGAAATTAACATGCAATATGTTTTACATTTACGTTACAGAGACTTTTCGCTACAGTGACCAATTTGTTTGAACGGCAGGGGTTTTTACAATGAATGCCGACTCTATTAGTATATTTTAAGAATGGAAATAATTATTTCCCTCTACCATTGATGTAATTTCCGACGTGGATATAACTTTGCAGCTATCAGGCTTGGAGTCAATTACGAGAAAATGTAATCGATTACGATTACGATTACGAGCGTGAAAAATTGGAGATTACGATTACGATTACAACCCTCTGCCAAATCGCTATTACGATTACAGCTAAATTAGATTACGCAAAAAAATGTAATCGATTACGATTATTATCTGCCGATTACGATTTTGATTACACGATTACAGATTTGTGAGAAATATTTATAGACAGAGGAGGATCCAGAAATTTTGAAAGGGAGAGGTGTCAAGTTTTAGTGTGCTAGTTTTATACCTTATCAGTTGAGTGGAAGAAAAACGAAACATGTAAAAGTACTTTCTTAAAAATATTACACAATATTGCACAGTTAGTAATATTTTTATAGCATTTTGTCAAATTAACCATTTTTTTATTCTGGTAAAAATTACTATCAGGAAAAATATAAATATATGCAATTTATAAATTGTTTTAATGTAATTAGTATTAGAATAATAAAATTCTCAAATGATATTCTTATAAGATTTAACATTTTTCATACCTAATGCATGCAGGAGCGCCCCGATGGGAGGCCATGGGAGGTCATTGTTACCTTCCAATAATTTTCGTGTTCGGCACATTTTGCTGACGATTCGGCAATTTAAAGGCAATATTACAATATTGGGATTACTTGTTCTTTTTAGTTTTTAGAATTTTTTTTACAAAAGATGCCTAATGTTTCTTCTCACTAAATGTTATGCATGTATGACATGTGTGCGTGCTTGTATTGTATCATTCGGTAAAATAATATCATTCGGTTTTCATTAAAAAAAATCGGAACTTCATTTGGCAAATTGATGATTTTCCCCCTCCCAAAAGTTTTAGTTTGGGGCGCCCTGAATGCATGGATAAAATTTTTGTTTCAATGAGAGCAAGATTGATAAGTGTTGTGCAAATCATAAAATGTGTTTTTCATCGCGGGGCAGTATATATATAATGTATATAACATATATAATGCTCATTCGCGACAGCAATGTCATAGCTGAAGAATTTTGATTTTTGATCCACTAATTTTACAGAGATGATTGTAACTAACGTGTAATCTTAACTTGAGGATTTATTTATTTATTTTGCAGGTGTGTGAGACCATTTTATAATAATATTTTATGTCACAGTTTTTAAGGTATACTGAAGTGCTATTATTGGCACTAAAAACATGAAATTAAAATAATAAACATTAATACAAAAGTAAATTATCTTTTTGTGCTTTGAATAATTTCAATAAATGCTTAAAAATAAATCATAGGCATTTAGTCTTGTTCATAAGCAATGTTTTAAAAATCTGTAAATACATCACTTTTTCTTTTATATGCTTAATGATTAAAATATTATCAGCATTAAAGTGTAAAGCATAAACTTAAGATTAAATAAAATGTGAAAATATTTTTAAAAAAAGTCACCAGATCGCAAATGAGAGTGCTGTATTGCAAATATATATTGAATAACTAAGGCACAGTTGCAAATTCCCACTTCTTTTGAAAAACTTCACTTTCAGCAAGTCTGGATTACACGATTACAAGGCTAAATAACGATTTTTTAAAGTTAGATTACAATTACGATTACGGAAGAAATACTTGATTAACATTACGATTACACGATTACGAGAGTCCCATTTCCTAATTATGATTATGATTACGATTACCAAAAAATGTAATCGATTACACAGATTACGATTACGTAATCGGCGATTACTCCAAGCCTGGCAGCTATTGATATTTACTAATTCGTTTTCTTTTTAAAATTATTTATTTTTTCTCGATTTCAATTTAAAAAAAAATGTTTTTGCTAAGAGTTGGCAGATAGTAAAACTTCTTGTATCGATTTTTTTTTAAATAAGAACTGATATCATAATCCATGACAATTTAATTTCTACCACAAGGATTATTTGTCTCAGTTTTTTGTACTTGAGCTCATATTAGCTGCTTTTCATACTTATTTAATTATCCCGAATTATTCATTTAGAAACACGTGCAATATATTTTAACTTATTTCGCTCCTCTGGATAAAGCTCTCTGCTTTCCACGTCATAGTCTTGTTCAGCATTCTTTATTTTAGCTCATACAAGTAAAGGATTAACGTTAAACATCTTTTACTTTCTTTGCGAATGACCAAACATGGAAATGATGCGATGTCAAGCAAGCAGCGGAAGGGAGAATCTGGAGCTAGCTTCAATTTCCTGCCAAGTCTTCAAATTTGGCTCATTTTCGGCCGACTTTAAGACCCCTTATCTCGAAAACGAGGGGACGAGGGCACTTGATCTTTGGGTCATAGACATGTCTCAGTATGCTCTTTCGAATGGTACCATTTTTAACTTTTTTCATTATTACTTAAGTCGAGTACTTTCCTGGTGAGAACATTGGTCTAAAAAGACCAATGCAAATTTCTGGCCTTTTAACTGGTCCTGGTTTTTCGTTTCAAATCTCTTAAAGTCCATGTTTTCAGAATCGGTTCGTTTTTTCTCCTTTTTCTCATCACATCTAATCTTCAAATGAAAACAAATAGCAATTTTTTCATTATTAAAAAAAGAGAAAAAAAGAAAGATGTTTGCGAGTATTCCTGTGCAAACTGCATTGTTTTATGGTGCTAAGCTCAGCAAGAAAAAATATTTTTCACCCAGCAGTAGTAATCACCTCATAAATGTGGCTGCATCTCTTGTAAACATGACAAGAAAAAAGTTTCAGTAGCTCTTTTTTAGAGAAATTAACCTTTTCAATTTTGTCTAAGAACGCTGGGAAAGAACTTGTTCTAGTTTTATTCTGGTGATTTTAGCATTGTTTTAAAAGAGCTTTACGGGACGTTGGATGCAAAAATAGGTCAAAAAAAGATCGTATTACTCAGTCAGTAGCGTAAATCAATTTTACCCCCCCCCCCTTCCCAGAACCTATGAGAGCTATTGGCTTGGGAGAAAATATAAATTTAACTGTAAATTTTTTTTACCAGTGCAACTCAGAGTGCTATCTTTTCTGGAGCGTGCTTCCTCAAACCACGTGCGGTGCCACCACCCGGAGGAGCAGGGGCCGGTGGACGTCCCGAGAGGGTCAGCTCCTGCAGCAGATTTCGAGTCCAACCCACGACAACTGAGGTCCAAAAAGAAAACAAATAGCAATTTTTCATTGCTCGAAAAATAAAAATCGCTATGTTCAAACCGCATTGTTGTATAGCAAAAGGTTCAAGGAGAGAAAAGTGTACATCAAGCCACAAGGTCCTCCATGCCCTTTGTATTATTCATTTTAGATTTATTTACTTTTTAATAAGCCTTTATTAGTTTCACAGGTGGGTTTGTTTGTATGTATGTATGTATGTAACTCTGAATAAAAGATAAGATTCACGTTCTTTACGAATATGAAAAAAATATATTTAATGCTATTATTAATATTAAAGGCTAAACTATGTTACATGTTGTTGTATAAAAGTGTTTCAGTTGTTTGTATGTAACTCTGAGTAAAGGATAAAATTCACGTTCTTTGCAAATATCAAAGTAATATATTTAGTACTAGTATTAATACTGTATTATGTGCTGATGATGTATTATAAGTGCATGTAAACTTAGCGGACATTCAATAGTTTTGAAGATCAGAGGGAAATCAGAGTATCATGTGAAATTTTTTGATTAACTCTAAAAGCGTATTTTTTAGTTTTTTAAACTACCGTAAATCAGGGTTACTTGGACCCACAAGAGGGCTACTTGAGCCCACAGTAAAATGATAAAATCTGGGTTTGGTACTAGCGTTAGAGACTGCAGAAGGCTTCTACCTAGTGGAGAAACGAGGAACTACGTGCAAGTCTTCAACTAGTAGGTACCAAACCTAGATTTTATCATTTTATTGTAGTGGGCTCAAGTAACCCCCTAGGGTCCAAGTAACCCTGATTTACGGTATATTTTAAAATTATTTAGAGTTGAAACCTGATTTCGTCGTTTCCATGAAGAAAGAAAGAGAACGAAGTTGATCGATTTGCCTGCAAAGAGCAAACCCAATGTGAAACAGCTGAAGTCTGAATGCAATGACAAAACTCCGATGACGGAACACCATTCTAAAAACGCGAAGTCACAAAACATCGAAAATAACTTAAGTATAGGAAAATTGGATTCAAATTCTGGATCATGCCGAAACCCCATGAAGTAAATCTGGCAACGATAATTTGACTCTTGCGTGTGTTCCTGTTCATGCATGCGTATTTGGTGCATGCGTGCTCTGTGGAATGGTTACGTTGCACGCGTGAGCAATAAAATCGATACTGCATTGCCAACAACAGAAGTATTCGTATATACATATGCATAATTCGCGAGATTGTGTGCCGTGAGTGTGCGCTGGTATAATATTTTTACATATTCAGTATGTGATCTTTAACCTCGATCTTTGCAGAAAAACGGAAAGAATGTGTGCAACTATGGGGGGGGGGGGGGGGCAGGGTCCAGGTTACGCCATAATGGGCCCAGCCAGAAAAAAACCTACTATGTCGGAAAAGTGGGTTTTTTCAAAATTTATTGCATATATATTGAAAACATTTATCTTACAGAAACAAACTAAATATTACAAATATTTTGATCCATACTAAGCCTAGAAATTAGTATTGATCTATTTAATCATTATATTTATTCTTGGCCAGTACCTGGTCCATAAATTGACATTATCCTTTCCTGACAGTTTATTGGGTACTAGCTGTGGGGCCCGGCGTTGCACGGGCTTTAAAGTAGTGATGAAAATTTAAATAAATTACTCGCCGTCAAGGCGGCTCGCCTTTAAAGTAGCGATGAAAGTTTCAACAAATTACTCGCCGCCAAGACGACTCGCCTTCAAAGTGCGAGGAAAGTTTCAAAAAACTACTTGCCGCCAGGGTGGCTTGCTTTTAAAGTAGTGAGGAAAGTTTAAACAAATTACTCGCCGCCAAGGCGGCTCGCCTTTAAAGTAGCGAGGAAAGTTTCAGAAAACTACTCGCCGCCAAGGCGACTCGCATTTAAAGGAAGGAGGAAAGTTTTAGCGAGGACAGTTTCAACAAACTACTCCCCGCTAAAGCGGCTAGCTAAAAAACTTTCCCGCATCAAAAAGTCAATCGCATTATTTGCACATGCTTCCTCAGGAATAAAAACAATGTCAAGTAGCAAATTCTTAACACTCTCCCTAAATGACAAATGCAATTCCCTACCAAAAACAATTATTTCCAAACAGCTTTCTTCCTGTAACATTAATTGCAAAATTCTAAACAAAAAAATCTGGTATGGAACCCCACACTACTTCCTTTTACGTGTAAATTTCTGCCTTAAGTGTTAAAAAAAGTGCTTGGAGTGAGCAAGGTAACAATTCAAATATTTACTCCCCTAATCTGCCACGAAACAATGCAAAAAAATTTTACAATGGTTAATTTTCTAAATATTGCTGATTTTAAGATCATTCAGTAAATTTTTCGCAAAATATCGCCAATAGCGCCAAGTTGAACCCAAATTCAAAAAATAATTTTTTTGCCAAATTTTTCGCCAACTTGGCGATATGTCGCCAAGTTGGCGACATATCGACAAGTGGTCGCGCCAATTCATATCACTTGAGTCTGCATTGAAATTAACACTGATTTACCCCAAAAAAGGGGTAAAACACCCCCTTGGGAACATTCGAATGCAACCACAAGGGGAGGTGCACAACTAGACCATCCTCAGAGCCTACATACCAAGCTAGAAGCTTCTACGGCATATAGTTTTTGAGTTATGCGACCCACATACATACATACATCCGCACATACAGACGTCACGAGAAAACTCGTCGTAATTAACTCGGGGGTGGTTGAAAATGATTTTTCGGCGGCTTATATGTTGGTAGGTACATATGCACGTGCTGACAGGTCGAAAAAACTACTGGACATTCATTCGGGGGTGAGCAAAATCAAAATTTAGACTCAAATTTGAGTGATTTTTTTTTTCGCAATCACAATACTTCCTTTACTACGTAAAAGGAAGTAAAAAGTTGTTTTAATATTTAGATCGCAGCCAAAAAAAGTCTCTGCTAAAAACATGAATTACAATTTAATTTGAAACACATTTTCAAAATGGTACCAGAAAGTCATGAAGTGGGCAGGAATTCAAGTGAAACACGAACGATCGCATTATTTGCCTTGTTATAATGATCATAGGATAAATTATAATGATCATAGGATATATA
>JAXGGA010014937.1:0-30629 GCA_038373865.1 Uloborus plumipes | reverse complement strand
TGAAGGAAAAACTCAAATGGATAAGGGTTTCGACTGTGGTAGACCAACATGCAACAACTAACCACAGTATCAAAACTTTGTTAATTATAATCACTATAAGGTCTCAAAAAAACTAATTTCACAAAGAGTCCATAAAACTCAAAGCTTTTGTAAACAAAAACAAAACAAAAAAAAAAATCAAAAAGTTATGATAAAAGTTTGGCTTGTAAATAAACAACAGTTAAAGCATTAGCTGGTTCATCATGCTGTAATTGAAAAAAAAACCACTAACTCTTAATACATCATGGGAAAAAATATCAGCGCTATTTACCATAACTTCATTTGAAGCAAGAAAAATCCAATTCCTCTCCTCTTTCGATGTCACTACTAAACAAATGAATCATGTCAGGTGCATTTTTATAGCAGACCTATCAATTATGTCTACCAAAACTTGCTGGTTCTGCTTCTATTAAAGGATTAAAACATTTTCATACACAAGTTTAAATTATAAAGCTTTTAATTACATTCACAGCATTTTCAATCCTATTTTTCAAGCACAATAGCAGCTTTTACTTCAGTATACCTGCCTATATCCCCCCCCCTCCGTTATATTTCCCACGTAACATGCAATATTATTTGAATTAAAAAATTAACTCTCTAACATTAAAATCTTACTTTATAAAGAAATTGGCCAATTAAATTACTTATCTTAAGTTTTATTTTGAAACAAAACTGCTTATACAACCTTACATTAAATTCACACAGCATTAACTCTTTGCTGCCTTATTTCAGATTTGGTCCGACAAAAATTTGCTGTAGCCGTTTAACAAGCAATGTGACTTTTAACTGCTATATAATTTGCAGGGATTTTAAATGGCATCTCAAAAGATCAACCCAAGATAGTGTCAGGGCTTTTAAATTTTTCAGTTATATTTTATATCTTTGGATTTCATTGTCAGAAAAACATTTCGTAAAAAATGGATCTCAAAAAATTAAACGTTTCAAGGAAGTTACCACTTTTTCAAAAATTAAGTACTGACCAGTAGATATCCCATTTTCCATATCTTTTCCTCAACATGTATTTATTTTTTCTAAACAAATACTATAAACATCCAATGAATCAAACATGTGCAGTCAGAGTAGTTATTTTTAGTTTCATTAAGAAGTGTTTTATCAGTCATTTATTGTGGTGGGGTCAGCTGGCACTCTCAACCCTCCCCCCCCCCCAACACAAGCTGCTTGACAAATGCTTAAACAATGCTTCAGAAAGACAATTTATTTTACCAAAGCTTAAATATAGCCAATTTTTAAATGGAACACCTGAAGACGAATGACAACAATCGTGAGATAGACCATAGAAATCACATAGGATAAAAGAAGTTGTTTGAAGAGCTAAATTACTTGAACACGATAGCTGTAAAATATGCATAATAATGAAAAATTTGATTTCTCTCAGACGTCCAATTGTTCTGACTCGTTTGCTTCATTATTTAAAGGATTAAAATTGTAACAATGCTGGTACATGTACTAGTACCAGCAGTCGAGGCTGCTAGGCTACCCTCTTATGTATAAGTAGCTATTCATTCTAGCTCAAATTTTTGCTAATACAGTTGATATAATTAAAAAAATTTTAATTGAACCCTAAAATATACATAAAAATATGTTCTGAGTAATAAATTCAAAGTTTTTTTTTTTACCTAAGAGATGAAAAAACTTTTTACTGTAACAGATTAATAACCCAGATCATCTTGGTAGCTTAGGCTTGTTACTGGCGCCATCACCTCTTAAAGAGTACTATCATTTTATCATAAAAATTCTGAAAAAGAACAAGATGTAATAGCACATTGTTTTTAAGATTTTTGTAGAATATAAGAGTTAGCTATGAAAAATCTATCAGTTATGCTTTCTTAGTAATTGAGCAAATTTAATAATCTCTATAATAATTTTAAAAAAAACTTTCTTAATAGAAATCACATCTAACCTTGAGCCTTATTTTAATATATTTGTTTTGATACAACCAATGTTTAGTGTTCCAATTTGGAACACAGTTATTTAAATGAAAGCTAATTAAATATTTTTTTTTTTTTTTTTTGTAATTCAAGTTGGTCCACTACTGGTCACTTTTGAAGTAGATTGACAATTGAAACTCAAAATTACTTTGGTAATTTTTTTTACTGATTCTGAAACTTATTTTAAAAATATTGCCTGTCACATGAAGAAAATTTAAGCTGGCATTTAATGCCACAGATCATGTGTGCTACAGCAAAAACTTTGGATGTCCAAGTAATTGTGAGTTTTTATTGTACAGTGTGAACCATCAATTTTCAATTTAAACAGGAAATATTTTGTTTCATAACAAGTATTAGAAACATTTCATTTCTAATAAAAATACCAATTAAAAGTTACATTGTCACTTGTAAGGAGGCATCCTGCTACAAAAAGCTCAAAAAATCAATTTGAGGGATTTATTACATGGCTGAAAATGGAAAAAAAAAATTTGAGAAAAATATTCATATGCAACTTTTACCCACATTCGTGAAACTGTTGTTTTCAATCAGCGGAACAGATGGAGCTTGTAATTTTTGTCTGAAAGGAAAAACCAAAAAATTCAAAACATTGGGATGATCGTCGAACCTTTTCAGGAACATAATTTTGGCCAGATGAGAGAGCGTGCAACTTAACTCCTTGAGCACATGAACAAACCCTGAATACCTCACTGCGTAGAGTGCTGTATTTTTGGGAATAATTTGAATTAGCCTACATAACTTTGTCTTCACATTCTGAGTTATATAAGGAATATATTTTAACAATTTTAAAATATTGATTTTTTGAGCCTTTTTAAGGAGGATTATACCTTAATAAAGTCCTGCCTCCAAAGAAAGATTATAATAATGCTCTTCAAGTTTTCGAATGTAATGGCAAAATATTAATATATCAAGCCTGATTATGGTACTTTCGAGACTGCTTTCATTCATTTTGAACATCTAAGATCATTCACTGGAAAAAAAAAAAAACTTACTTTGCAATTAACTTCGCAATTTTTTTCGTATGAAGGTAAGCTTTGTTATCCTTAATCTCAGTCATGTGTGCGTACAAATGAAGTTAAAATATATCCAAAATCCTTCATAATGCAAGTCAGTTTCATTTACAAAAATCCAATGAAAATCAAAAAGAATAACTACCCCGGTGAACTTCATCACACTGTAGATTCTCATGCATCATTATGTACCTCTTAAATTATGTCAATTGTTTACATTATTAAATAACCTCAAGTCAATTCAACGACATTTTTGCAGACTTTGTCACTCGAGCCAGTATGCTAACAATTTAAATGAGATCTCAGTTTTTCAATTTTTAATATATTGTAGGTGACGTTTGATTGTTATCAGTTCTATTTCATAAATAAAAATAATTTTTTGAAAAGTTTATTTGACAGAAAAAACATTCTCTCAAAGCAACATAAAATTGATTCTACTAAAGAAAGTTAAACCAGAAGGGAAAAGTTCACATTCAACATAGTTAACAGAGCAGAAAAATTAAAAATTGTAATAGAGATTTGGGGATGTTTAAGAAATGCTCTGTTAATACTGTTATGGTACTAAAAATTTTACAAATTCTAACAAAAATGGTTGATATGAGAAGTGCAGCAAAAATGAATGAGGAAAAAAAAAAAGACTCCTTGAAACATTCAAGGACATCTGTCAGATACATCAATTGAGGAACAGTTTGGCAATAGAGGGAGCAGAATAAAACAATCAATAGACCTTTCAGCTATTTTAAAGTAGAACAGATCAGTAACTACTGTAGTCCTTATTCAGAGAAATACATGGCCTGCGTTACGCATTGGCCAAAAGCTACAAAATCGCAAATCAAGCAAAAAACTCTTAATCAGGCTAAAGTATTGGCAAATGGAAAATTCTCTAAAATTTAAACTGGAAAGGAAACAGTCGACTCATGACATCTCGACTTTGCTTCTTTTAATGTCCACTTACATGGAAGATTTTGGATAGTCCGAGCTGCAATTAATGTTGCATAATGGAATTATTATTTTCCGCCTACTAGATTTCTATCCGCTTGTCTCGAAGTTGTGAATGCAGAATTTAAACATTTATTGCTTATTTGATCTGTAGAATGGCCAAACCAAACACTTGACTTTCAAATGCCTGAGAGAATTCATACAGCCATATTTACCATTTGCTCCTTTAGTGAGGGAGCAATTCAATCGACATTGACAATTCTTTGCTAAGGTTTGGCAAGCAACTTCTTGGGTAGCTCCAAAAAGTTACTTACCAATTTCTCACCTGAACAATTTAAAAACAAAAATAATTTATAACATTGGCATTTTTTTTAACTATGTTCAAAGGGCAGATGCAAATTCAGTAATTTTAATTCAGTAAAATAGCAGCACAGCATGCAACTGATATCACTTCTAGAGAAAAATTCTGAGTAAATAATTCTGCAGAGAATAATAAAACAGAAATTTTGATTACATTGCACAAGTTTGCAAAGTAAAGATCACTTATTCAAATCAAACAGACTAATTAATCACTTCTGAAACTCTGAATGCTAAAATATCAAACCTACCATGACTTTCACCGTCATGCTGCCAAGACTTGAGCTGATATAAAGTGGACATTTTTAATGGAGCAAGGATAACTACTAGATACACCGACTAAAGTAAAATAACTTCAAGTAATAAAGACTTTAAAATCTTTTACGGGAAATTTTCTCAATAATTCAACATTGGTCTGATAATGAACTTTCCAAATAAACAATTTAAGAAGGAATTCTGATAAGCATGAAATACCTCCATTATTCAAAAAAAAAAGACAACTCTTACATTTATTGTGTTAGAATTCCAAAAGTTCACGAAGTAGTACCTGAAATCCTTTTACGTCAATGCTGAGCCAGTAAAAAGCCTTCATTTCAGTTCCATGCTGAAATTCACAGGCCTCGAGCAAAGCTGTTCTTTTATTATGTTGATGATGAGCTATGAAGTAAGACAAAATCTGAAAATCTTATGTTATAGCAGAAAAAAAATTCAGCTTGTGGCTATGAAAGAATACGTGCATTTAGTAAAAAAAGCTGCTATAAATTTTACCCAATGTGACAGCTAATATTAATATTCATACAAGATACATTGAATTTTAGAAACTGCAGTTTTCAATCTAAAAATTATTAGATAAAGTTAAAATTCTAGAAGTTTTAAATTAATTGAATTCCCAATGCAGTTTCATTGCTGAATACGATATGTAGGTATGTATTACCTGCAGCAAGTATCGGCTGAAGAAACATTTCATTTATCAAGTAATATGAGAAGAATTGACCAGTGATCATATTTGCTGTCCCAAAACTTCCACGAAAGAAGATAGCTGCATTAAAACAAAATCAAAAAGCAATTGAAAGTTCAGTTTTAATAATAAAATTACTGCACAAATTAATGAGTATAAATTAATTTATTCACAATAAACGATGCAAAACATTTGCAGAACACTATTACCATTGCTCTTTGAATCCATCTCTGGGTTACCATACAGCACAGTGGTCCCCACAGAGTAATATCACAGAATAAGAAACAGATTTGGCTTGCTGTAAAAGAAACGTAGATGAATAACATAAAACAAGGGCAAGACCCTTTCGACTAAAATATGTTCATATTTACAATGAGAGTATGCATAGATATATTTACAATAAAAATTAAAATAGTTCTGGACATCATAAATTCTTATCAGATGAAACACAAACTGCTTTTAAACTCGTAAAAAAATCACTCAAACCTAGAAGCTCTTCAAATGAACTATCCTCAGTGTCCATGGAATTCAGGTCACCATCGATCCGTGCCCTTTTGCAAAGATCTGTTTTGAGTTCTTCCCATTTACGCTTCCGACTCTGTTGTTTTTCTTTCAATTCACGATCCAACCATTTGTAAGTTGATTCTAGCATTGCTTCCATTCGCAGATTTCCTCTAACTCGCAACTTCTTACGTGCAATACTGGAAATCATGTCCAGCAATTCGTCGGTTTGCATGTTGCTTTTGCACATATCAATGACTTCACACATAAGAAATGAAAAGTAGCTTCGAGAAATCACCTATACGGTGAATGCAAAAGTTACCAAATGATATTAATAAAGAGGAAAGTTCAATACTTTACAGCGCCTTGGAAGATGAAACGAGGCTTAACAGCAACAGCAAGACCCTCTTAAAATATAACGATGTATTCACCATCAACAGTCCAGATCTTTAAGATTCTGATCTATAACTGATGCGACACTCGTTCCAAAAGTATTTTACCTTATTATTTAAAAATTCTTCGAAATAATAACTAATCTTACATGAAAATATCTACACAGCAAAATGGCGATCAACAACTTCACAGATTGCCAGGATACGTGAAAGAATACAGTGCGTCACTGTTTGACGTCATAAGATTATGACGCATTACTGAATGCATCTTCTTCTTTCGTACAAATTATCATTTAAAATAATTTTTCAAAAAAATTCAAAAGTTGATAATTTGACAATAACTTCTGAATAAAATTGTGATGAAATGTAAGTGAAAAGTTCAAGGTATGGTTTTTCTTCCGTTTATGCATAAATCATTAAATTTATGCACACATGAAATGATATGATTAGTAACAATATAAATTTGAGTAATGTATTCAGTTCAGCCAATTTTTTTGTAAAATAGCTTTAATTATTTGTTTTCTCTCACTAAGCTCACGTAAAACATCATGCGGAAAACATTGAAAATGCGTTTTTCAGGGGGGTTGGGGAATGCGGTATGTTTTGTTTTCTTGACACATAATAACAATTTTGACGAAGTTATGCAACATACCGAGAATGCTTTAATTACTGTGAAACAAAAGATGATTAAAAAATAGCTTGTAACTATTTCAAGTCTTTCATTAATAAAAGAAAACATTAATGGGTTCCATACTTCATTTGACATCAGCAGAAGACAGAGCAATTAAACCAATTTAATTAAATAATTTACGTTTTGAATGAAATGTAAAGTAAGGAGGAGAAATAGCATAATCATTGTCTTGTTAATATTATCAAAATCTACTGCCTTGTTTAGTTCATTAGCACAGAAAAGGCAAGAAAGAAAAACAACAAATGAAATATCTCAGAACTCAGACGGGTACGGTTTGCGCTAAGATTATTTGTTTGCAGCCTTCTGGAATTTTTCCCCAACTTGTACAGTGAGTTGTTGCTGTGGTTTCGCCATATCTAGAGGTATCAAAGGTAAATTTAAAGAAGGTTTCATTATTGGAATGTACGCCTGCTTTCATTTAAGGGAAGAACATGCTTAATTAGTACCATTATCAGTAAGTAAGTTGTTTGTTTTCTTTGATGTTGCATCTTGTCATCTTTCAATCATAATTAGATGCAAGTTAAAAGGAAAAGTGCATCGTTGTTTCGAAGCAAAATAAATTTGAAGTTATGATTAAATATTACAATTTTTATCATTCAGATAGTAAAATTATGTTTTGCACCGTAGCACTTTGTGGATCAGAGCTACAACGCATGTATGACATTTTATTTGTTCATTTATTTCGTAATTGAACTTTAAATGTTACTTATCTTTCAACTTAAATACTTCTTGACTCTCAAGTTGAATGTATATTTTTTGAATTTAATGGTTAAAAATGTGTATTCATTGAAATATATCTTTTGAACAATCTTTATTTATCTTTTATAAAGGGTGAAAAAATTTGTTGAAGTGTAGCATTTTCATATCCGTTTGTTTACTTTAACGAAGGCACGTCTTCAATATAAGAAGCACAAATCTTTGTCACCAAAGTCTTCAATTCTAATTTTAATTAACCGATTTTCATTTGCACCTTTGGTGATTAATTTGCGTTTTAACTATTTTTTTAACACCAAATTTTGCTTTTACTTGATATTTTGGTCAAAATTATTGTTATGTTTGTTAATATTTTAGTTTTTTCTTGGATAATAAGCTAATTGTCTCATTTTTCAGTTCATTTTCAACTATAATTTGTTGTCTATGTTAATCAAAGGGTGTGAACAGAAATGTAGTTTCAACAAAAATTATAATTGAATCGTTTATTTCGAAAAGGTAACATCTCTATTTTGATCTCCTCTGTCTCTTTAGAAAATTAAACAGCGCACGGTTATATTTTTGAATGTCATAATCAATGGTTATTTGGTAAATTATTGCAGTAATTGTGTACTTAACTAAAGGCATTTTTTCATTAATTTTGACATTCAAAAATATAACCGTGCGCTGTTTAATTTTCTAAAGAGACAAAGGAGACCAAAATAGAGATGTTACCTTTTCGAAATAAACGATTCAATTGAATTCAGTCTACCTGTAAAACCAACTATCGAATATTTCTCATTCAACACTAGTGTTTGGGATGAATAAAATTGAGAGTATATATCGTATAACTATTCGACCAGAAATTTGAAGTTATCCTGATAATTATCATGCAAAGACTAATGAAAATAACTTTTATGATTGATATAGTCTTGTACAATCCCCCACCCCCTCCCTGTAGCAATTATTAGCAGCTACCTAAAATGCATTATCATCAAATCAAAACATTTCTAGTTATAAAAAATCCTAACATTTGAAATTTGATTAACTTTAGAAAATTTATCAAATTAACATACAATTAAGTGCGATTAGCTGAAAAATTGCAAGAAACTTGATTAAAAATAAATTTTCTATTGTGAGTTTGAGAATTTCTTTCTTTTTTTCAAAGCTGAAAGAAAATTGAAACTGGTGGGAAAAGACTTTTTGTGAAAGACATTTAAAAGGAAAAGCTGCTATATCTGAAAACCATCAACGTGGTTAAATTTCTTGTTTCTCATTAAAATGGTTTTCTCTTCATACTTTATATGAGAAAAAATGACAGAAATTATTGGAATCAGGGCCTGATTAACACATTGTCCCTTGGATTCATACTCCTTGCACCATAATTTTATGGGTATCAGAATAGATTAAATTTATATCTTTATTCCTTTTTTATGCATAGGGAGAGTTGGGGCATTTTAATCTTTTTTCTATTTTTCATTTTGTATCTCATCAAAAAAAAAAAAAAAAAATGAACAGTTTAATTTCCTGCAATAAGCTTCGCAAAGCATTTCTCATTATCCTTTTTTTTTTTTTTTATGTTTAATTGAGTTCCTTTTTTTAAATTAATTTTTTAACTGAACCTTTTAAAGTGGACCGATGTGCCCCATATGCAGGGCATTTTGGACAGCATTATGCAAACAACGTCTGTTATAATTTTAGTGATAAATGTTACCTTATCTAATATTGTAACTAACTTTTTGTGCATAAAAAGAAAAATATATGTTTTAAGGAGCAATGTAACATATTGAATTGATTTAATAGGTAAAATATATTAAATTAAAATTGCTAACTATTCACCTTTAGCTTTAACACACAATTATTTTCTAAGGACCAAAAGAAAATTTAGTATTTAATATTCATGTGAATATTAATGCAAATTAAAGTTAGCAAGTGATAAATGATAAAATTAATTTAGTATAATTTTTGAAAAATAATTATGAAATGTACCTTTGCTTTTATCATACGTTTTTAATTATTTTTGAACATGTGTAATATGAAATGAATGTATTATGTACAAACAATTAGAATACTAAAAGCAAATAAAATAATATTAAAAGCACAAATGTGTAGGAACACTGCAGATACATGTTTCAGGGTTACAAGAAACGCCTCTTTCAATGTGAATTTTTGAGCTCATGGATCATTGACAAAAGCAACAGGTAAAGAAGCAAGCAGCTTGATTAAAATATGCTGCTTCTTAAAGAAAGTCAACGTTTTCCATAAAATCCCAATCCCTGTCAGATTGTGCTGATTCTTTGTGGATTATCTAAATTATTTTAGTGGCTAAAAATCCCTGGTGCAATAAAGGTAACAAATTTCAAATAACTTCGACCACCCGATGGATGGAATAATTTCCAAAATCTTCATCAGAAAAAGGTCCAATCACATAAACAAGGTCCTTTTAAAATAAGAACAATGTTCCCTCTCTGTCGCCATTAAAATACTGAAAGTACTCCTTAAAAACACAAAAAAAAAAAGAAACATTCCATTAAACATTTCATATAAAATGAAATAATAATTTATCAAATGTTGTGGCTGTAGTAATGTGGCAGAATTTTTTTCAGCTTTCTGTGACAAATTTTCTAGAACCAAATTTCTTTCTGCAAAACTAGAATATTCTTCCATAATAAATTTTTATGCAACCTTCTAATCGTAACACAAGGTGTTTATATTTATTAAAATGTTAGCATTAATACTATAGATTCATAGGTTTTTTTTTCTGGTGGCTGTTTTATATATATTTTTTTTCTGAGCCTTTTTTTTCCTCCCAATCACAAAAATCTTTCTGCACACTGTCTCCCTGACTCTGCGACAATGTCGCCATGTCGGCAGCTTTCTGCCACAGGGGTGGTCGCTCAGGAAAACTAAAGACCATTGACTGAATAATAAATTTGAGAATTTTTTTACACTTTTATGTCACTTTTAATGTTATTTAAGGAGAAAATTTATTTGGCAAATTATTTTTAAGTTTGAGGTAACTGTTAACCTGCAATCAGGTGCAAGGAGATGTTTGACACCCTACCTAACTTCTCAAGGTCCCTTTCTTAAAAAGTGACCACTCTCGAACCACATTTCACTGCTGACTGGGCTGCAGCCCACCTTGAAATTCTGTAACATTTTTTTTTAATGTATAATTAAAAAAAAAATTGTAGCTTTTTTTTTTTAATGTTTAGTTAAAATATATATTTTCCATGCTTAGCGCAAACACATCATGAGAGAAAGTTTTGTAAGTAAAAACTAAATATAAAAATGGTTAAAATTTAGAGGCAAAAAAGGAAATAGAAAATTTCATTGCAGACAAGAAAAATGTTTTGAGAAAAGAAAAATTGTATAAGGTACAATAGTCCTTACCAAAAGTCACCAAAAATTGCATTTTTGAACTTCAAAAATTTCCAGGAGAGAGACCCAAACCCCTTTCCTCTCCCCAACAATATCAAAGATGGCATACAATTGTATTTTTAGGGCTTCAATTTCAGAAAAAACTTTGAAGGGGAGAGACCAGACCCCTCCCCGGTAACACTGTCACAGATTGCGTCGACTTCAAAAAAATGCCGGGGAAAGCCCCGAAACCTCATCCATTCCCCTAACATCACCAAAGGGTCGAAAACTTCCTGACAACAACAACGATCAGATAATCTTAAATTGTGCATTTAGTTCCAGTTTATCGAAAATCACCGGGTGAGTTTTGAATTCTCATTCTTTCTCTTATCGAGATACAACAAAGATGGATGGCGATTACACTTTTACAACTTTAATTTTGGAAATTTTTCCGGGAAGCATCCCTGAGCCTATCTTTACCCACACATTGCCTAGTTCATCAAAATAATTGAATTTTTTGAGCTCTAGCTTCAAAATATTCCGGAGGAAAGCAGCTCTTGCCCTCTCCCAAAATGGTTTGTCTGAGTATGTCTCTGGTCATACCCCTTACCTTGGTCCATTTCCATTTCTGCACTGTAGGTTCAATCGATGAAACCTCACCAATTGTAAGTATAGGATTAGGGCAAATATAATATATCACCAGTCAGATCAGCTAGTGCTTCAACCAGCAATCAGAAATACAGAATAACCACTTAATCAGAATGAAAGTGTTGCAAGACAATTCTAAATAACTGGTACTGTACAGTATATTATAATGAATAGAAAACAAAAAACAAAAATTTGTTTTGAAAATATGTGTGCAGTATGTAATTGTTTGTCTAAATATTTTATACTTTATACAGTGATGTGTAATGTGCATGCTATTTCATTTATTTACTTAATTTTAAAAAAAAATTAATACTATTATATTGAAAGGAAGTATTTTTTTTTTTTTTTCAGATATTTTAGATTGACCTTTGCTATTTGCCATTTTGTCTCATGCATTTGGTAGGGAAACACCAAATGGTAAGTGACTTAGTTAAGTTACTACTTAGTTTTGTTGCCTACATGTACATTACAATTTTTGATACATATTTTTTTATTTCTAAAATCGTTGTTTGTTTTACATTGCATTAAGGTAGGGCACAACTTATTGGCTCATCGCCAATTCATAAAAAAATAGTAAAAATGTAAAAAAAAATGTCTTTCTTTTTATAATTTTTAAACTAAGTTATGAAATATTTACTATTTATTGTCGTTACTGAAGTTACATCTTCTTACCATTAGGACATGAGGTTTAATGCTTTTGCTTGTAGAACAATGAGAAAATAGTTTTCTTTAAACATATACAGTCAAGTCTAAATAACTCGAATGTTCCTTCATCTCAATTTTTCATTGGGTCCCCAGGCTCTTGAAGAGACTGTGGGAAGGTCCTGCAACTCAAATTACAGATAACTCGAAACTTTTAGCATTGCATTTTGGGGCTTCGAGTTATCGAGACTTGACTGTACTTGGGTGAGTGATAATTTAGCTACCCCCGATATCGTTGAATTTTGAAAGTTATCGTTAAATTGATAAAGTGTTAAGATCAAGTTCAAGGCATACAAATCAAGACCAGTGAAATGTATCTTTAAATTGAGCAAGGCGTTAAACCAAAGTTATACTGTATATTTATTTCAAGTGTAATTTTTAAAGCAGTTTTATTTCTTTCAAAAAATCTTGTCATTTTTTTAGTATCTAATTTTGAAGAATGTTGATTTCTTTTTTAATGTATAAGGGTATGATGATGTTTTGTATTTTAGCTTCAAGAACAAAGCTTAAGAAGAAAATGGTGAATAGTGCATTTCGTTTAAGAAAATGAAAGAAACCAAGCATTCTAAGTAAGATAATACTTTGGAGTATTTTTATATATAGTTGAACCTCCTTAATTTGAGCGCTTAAAACAAATTACATTGCTGATCCCCACCCAATGGTTGGTTATTTATCGTCACTCCAATAGGACGAACTAAGGTTCAGTCAAACTGATTTTCTCCACCCTTTGGAGTTTGTCTTGACGTGGTCCCACTGTATGTTTATGTGTGTATGTAGAAAAAGCGAAGCAGGAGCGCCCTGATGGGAGGTCACGGGAGGTATCTGTGACCTCTCAATAATTTCCGTATTTGGCACATTTTGCTGACGTTTCGGCAATTTGAAGACAACATTGCAAAATTAATATTATTTGATCTTTTTAGTTTTTTGAATTGTTTTTTAAAGCATGTCTAATGTTTTTTCTCTCTAAATGTTATGCATATACGACAAGTGTGCATGCTTGCATTTTATCATTCCGTAAAATTGGAACTTCATTCGGCAAATTGATAATTTTCCCCCTCACAAAAATTTTAGTTCGGGGCGCCCCTGAGGCAAAGCGAAGTCTGGAGTGACCAGTGGCCCGCACCTCTTCATGTTTTATAGAAAATTAAAAATTAAAAGAGTTAACATAAAAATTTTATTATTTATTTATTTGTGTTCACAAAATGTAGTTAAGCTGACTAGTTGTATATATTTACCATAAAAGATAACTGCTGAGTTTAGCTAGCAGTATTAAATCAAAATATAAAAAGAGTATAAATCATTTATAAATATCGAACACTGCAACTGTCAGCTCAGAAGTCCACCCTTTACAACCGTTCAGCCAATGGAACTACAATAGAAAGAGAGCAAAAACTCTAGTGACACACATTTAAATTAAAAAAAAAAAAACTCTAGTTATAAATACCCCTCCCCAGTTTTAAACTGCATTTTCTATATTTGGTTTAGAATATAATGATATTTTTCTAATGCAATTACTACAATTTACGGGAGGGGGGGGGGGGCTTAAAATCAAACATTCAATAATTTTTTTTCTAATTAATTTATCAAAAATTGTGCCATGAGGTGCAAGATTTCAACAAAAATTGCACCTATGTACCAAATTTCGGGTAACATTAATCCTCACAATTATTGTAGGAACAGCATCGCGCACACTTTTTGTTTTGCTATTTGTATAGATTATGGGAGAATATCGTGTCATATGACTGTAAGAATCCCGTCGTTGTGCTTGAAGTGGCATCGTAATGTTAAAAACATGAAAGCCTCTTTTAACTAGATTTATCTGATCTTGTTCTGCATTGAAAAAATTGTAAGAAAAAACTTTAGCATGTTCTTGAAAACTTTTTTCCTGAAAAATGAGAAATGTTTGGACCTTACTTTAGGGATAGAAAAATCTTTTGATTTTGTGCTAAATAAGTTTATAAGCGTAAAAAACTATGGTAAAATTGTATTTTGAAACTTCTTTTCAAAAGCTCTTTAAGAAACACTTTGAACTTTGAACAAAAAAAAAATTCAACCACATCTAAAATTACACTCCGGCTCCGGTCAAGTGTTTCTCCGACAGAACTTTTTTGGAATGTATGGTAAAAAGTGATAAAATCAAAAGTTATGCAAAAATTTTTCTTCTAATTAATTTACCAAAATTGAATTCCAAAATTTATCAGTAATGGTATTTATTTTATAGTGTTAAAAAAAATTTAGATATCCCCAAATCTTAGTTCTTTGGGGAGTTTATTTTATTGTTTGTTAAACTTATTATTTCATATGTTTTTTCCCCTAGAAATCTTCCCAAATTTGAGATGGATCCTAGCTGAGCTGTTAAGTGATCCACATTTCTTTTTCTTGACTCTGACATGTTTCCTTCAAGTCGTGAGACTGATCAAGTTTATGATTTTGATAGTGAAGAAAATTCAGGAAAATGGAAATGTTTGCTTGTAAATGCTTTGTCAAAGGTAATTTGGTTTTCCTTACTTCTTTTTTTTTAGTTTTTAAAGTTTACTTTTTGAGAATTTAAAGTTTTATGTGTATTTCAGGTTTTGATATGAAACATACTTGGAATTTAAAAATTTAAAAATAAACTAATAAAAATAATTATAGGCATCAAGACCTCTGTGATCTTGAGAAGAAAAACCTACACTATAATAATCAATAGTTTTTAGGCTAAGAGATGAAAAATGTATTGGAAAGAACCCCCTACCCCAGCCAGGTCTGATCTAAAAATTTAGCTAAAGCGGGCTATAATTTTGCACTTTCCTACTCCCCCCCCCCACACACCTAATTGCATCTATGAGGATATATGTAAAGGTATACACATTTGATCAAAACAAAATAAATGAAACACTAAAACTCAGTTGAAATATTTATTTGAAATTCTTAGTATTTTTAATTCAAATTGATCAACTGAATTGTAGAAAGTTATTTCATTTTTAAAGTATCCTCTCATGCAACATCAAGATGAAATAAAAAGTCTAAAGATGCTCTACATTTTTTTGCTTTCGTACAGTGGACGCCAGTTAATTGAATTGGTGGTTAATTGAATCAATGGCTTTGATGAATCAGATCGTCAAAAACAGAACAAAATCCATCTTTACTGAATTAGCCGCTTTATTGAATCAGCTGGTATATTGAATCAAAACTGTTTAGAACAAACATGATTCATGTAAGTGCATTGTGTTCTCAAAAAATCTTTCAAAGTACTGTTTATTAATGTTGGACAAAATGAGTCAGTAAGAAGCAAAATGATGTGAGTAAACGTTTTTAAGTTTTGAGTAGGCTTTTATTGAAAACTTTATCTAAACCAGGCTGTGAAAGAGCACCTACTTAGCCTACTACTACTAGTAGTATTATCTTAGCCTATTTTTCATTTTATGAGGATTACAACTCTGCATTATCTATTTATTCTATAACTATTTTTTCTGCTTGTAATTCAAATCAAACTAGCTTGCAATGCACCTTCAGAATTATTTGAATTTGTTTCATTAATTTCTTTTTTTTTTTTTTCCTTTTTGAATCAAGGTCCAATTTCAAGTGCATCCATCTTTAAAAGCTAAAGATGATGCTTTAAGATATGTGGAAACATTGATTCTACGTCTTCTTGGAATGCTGTGTGCAGCACAACCTCATACTGTTCAAGATGTTGAAGAACGAGTTCAAAAAACTTTTCCCCATCCTATTGATAAATGGGCGATTGGTGATGCTCAGAATGCTATTGAAAAGGGGAAGAAAAAGTCTCCACTCGTTCTTCCTGTGGAAAAAATACACCCTCTTTTACAAAAGGTATTTAAAAATTTTAGCTTGACTTCAGACACTAGTCTTCTTTTAACTATATTTACTTACATTTATTGAACAAAATGTTATTGAACGTTTTTCAAATTAACTGGCAATCATAAAAACTTAGTTTTTGAATATTTTATTAAACTCTGTTTACTTCATTCTCTTTTTATGTTATTTTGCACCATCAACTATCATTATCAACCAGTCATTGTTTATATTTTAAGTTTTAAATTCCAAATTTTCTGTTAAAAGCAATGCATTTTAATGATACAAGTTTTTTCCCTGTTAAAAAACTTGGCAAATATGGATGCATCCACAGAAAGAGTGAAACAAACAAAAAGGAAACTAAATTGAAAATAATAATGAAATTGTTGCTAAATTTGCAGATTTTTGACTTAACGTTTTGGCTCAATCATTAAATTAAATACTTTTGGTTGTTTAAGTATCTGTATTTATTTCTACTAATTTTCCGTAAAATCTAAATGATCATATTGATACTAATTGTTACTGATAATCAGTCTTTTTTTTTTTGAAGCAATAAAGCAAAACTGCATGTGGAGAATTTGCTTCTCCACTGTTTTCTAAAATGTTTCCAATCCTTTGACTATTTGATAATTACTTGAATTTTATCTGTTTGTAAAATTTAAAAAAAGGCTGTAATGTTTTTTTGTACATGTGTAAAAAATCAGTCTTATTGTAAATTTCAAAATTAGATTTGGGTGTAGTTTGAAGATAATTAATTTCTACTTTACTGGTTTCCAGTCCCTCAAATTTCAGTTTTCAGTCAGCATTTCGAAATCTGCACAGCTTAGCAGCCAGTAGTTTGTAGGTTTCAGGTCACTTATTATGTTCATAAATCTTGCAATATTGCATTACCAAATTACCATCACAATTTTTAGAAAGACCAAAACCATTAAATTACTCATGAACAGCATTTTGAATTTTGTAAGATTTTCAAATTTTGTTCATGATTCATGATCTCCTTTCAAATCCAAACAGTATTTTTTAAGCTTAGTTGTAAAATTAAATTGCTAGAACTAGATTCCATCATTTTATATTAGTTTCTTTTAAATTTACTTTTTCATTACAGTGTGCCATGAACTCTTTCTCCTCAATCACAAAGCTTATGCTTAAGTAAATTAGTGTAAAATCCATGCATTTTTACTTTTAAATGCTATGGATTAGGGGTACACAACCTGCGACCCACAAGTGCATTTAAGTTCTTGTGTTGAAAAATGAAAAAAAAAAAAATCCCCGGAAAGTTTCTTTTCATTTCAGAGGGAGAAAAAATAGGTAAAAGATGGTTTTTTTGCTAAGATTTTAAATTACGCGCGTCAAATAAAGTTGCCATGAAATTTGTTTGAAAAAAGATTTTTGGACTTCTCGAAGGAAAAAGAGTAGTAATTCAATTTTCAATTACTAACCAGTGGACAGCAGACCCTTGTAGATTACTAGGCACTAATTCAGCAAGCCTAATAATTGTTTGAGTAACAACCACGACACAAAAAATTGATTAAAAAAAAAGCCATTTTAAAAAAGATAACAAATTTTTAAATATTTCATTTCTCAAGGTCTATGTTTTCAACTTGAACGTTAAAAATTCTCCTTATTTGATTTTAATATGTTAAATGCTTGTAACTTTGTCACATTTTTGTGTGCTTTTTTAATGCTTCGTGTAAATAATTTTAGGGTTTACCTATAATTTTTCAGCACTCTTTTAGCATTATGTTTCAGATTACGATATTTCTTCTTATTTTCACAATAGTGCACTATAAAAAACATATTGAGCAAGAAAAAAATAAATGCGAACATTTTTTTAACCACTATTTTTTTTATTTTTGCACTCACCATGTGGCAAATGGATATCTTTCGATCTAAACAACATAAAAATTAACTTATTAATAAAGCTCATGAAAGAAATGGAGCTAGCTGCCTTGATGGCCTCTGATGTATGTAAATCAAGTTTCTAATAGTTCTGGCTTTTTAAGTTCTAATTATCTATACTTCCATTATTAACCACTATCAAGGAAAATGCAAATGTGTTGAGAATTGATACTATCAACAATAAACCCATGTATCAAAATTGGTAGATAATTTTAGGTCTCGGCCATCCAATTGCTTATTTTGATTTCGTGGCATTTTCTTGAATTTTTATTTGTGTAATTTTTGGTATCATAATTACTTTTTTTTAACGCATTTTGTTTGATATTCATATAATATCCAAATAATGGTAGAATTTTGTCTTCGCACTGTTTGCAGTTTTGCCAAAAGTACTTTTTAGCCTACTTTCCCGTTAAAAATAAAAGAAAGATGAAAAAAGTATTAAAAGTAGCTTAATGCATCTAAAAAATATCGCCAAGTCCAAAAAATATCGCCAAGTTAAAAAAAAATATCGCCAAGCCCAAAAAATATCGCCAAGTCAAAAAAATAAAAAGGTAAAATGAAAATTAAAAATTTGAAAGTAGGGTATTGAGATGGGGAATTTGTGTGTCGGTCGGTCGGTCGGTGTCTGTCCCCCCCTAATAACTTTTGAATGAACATTCCGATTTGGACAAACTTCTTTTTGTTGGAAAGATCTCGGCGAGTACAGCTCATTCCCATATTTGATTTTTTGATTTGAACAATTTTTGGTTCAACTTTGAGCCGTTCAAAAAACCGGTCCCGCGATTACTAACTTTTTAGTGAACAGTCCGATTTGAACAAACTTTTTTTTGTTCGTAAGATCTTTTCAAGGATACTTCATTCCCGTATCTACATTTTGATTTGAACAATTTTTCGTTCAACATTGAACCGTTCAAACAAGCTGTCACCCCTAATAACTTTTGATTGAACAGTCCGATTTAAACAAACTTTTTTTTGTTTGAAGCATCTCAGCAAGGATACTTTATTACCGTATTTAAATTTTCAATTTGAACACTTTTGGTTCAACATTGAACCGTTTAAGCAACCTTTCTCCATCTAATAACTTTTGAGTGAACCGTCCGAATGGAATAAATTTTTTTTTTGTTCAAAAGATCTCAGCTAGTGCAGCTCATTCCCATATTTGATTTTTCGATTTGGACAATTTTTGGTTCAACTTTGAACCGTTCAAACAACCGGTCCCGCGATGCTAACTTTTGAGTGAACAATCCGATTTGAACAAACTTTTTTTTGTTCGAAAGATCTTATCAAGGATACTTCATTCCCGTATCTACATTTTCGATTTGAACAATTTTTCGTTGAACATTGAACCGCTCAATCAAGCTGTCACCCCTAATATCTTTTGAGTGAACAGTCCGATTTACATAAACTTTTTTTTTGTTCGAAGGATCTCGGCAAGGATACTTCATTACCGTATTTAAATTTTCAATTTGAACACTTTTTCGTTCAACATTGAACCGTTTAACCCCTTCGGCCCTGAATTTTTAATTGGGTAGATAAAAAATTAATGAGTGGTTATATATGCTATAAAGCATGTAAATATGTGAAATATGTAATATTATGAGATTCTATCAATTACGGAACTAATTAAAAAGTGTTCTAATAGTAGGACACCAGGCTGTTATTAAGTAAAAAAGAAAACACTTATTTCCAAGTATTTACACTAATTTGGTGTGAACTTTTTTGAAACAATTCCTTTGCGCATGAAAACATAGATACACTTCACATTTTTCACAACAAGAAGTTGTTTTATAGATGCAACCGTCTAATTTGCATCTCTGCTGTTTCGAACTTCTCTCAATCATGTGACTTATTAAATCATACCTCACATCTCCACAGGGTCTAATTGCTGGGTTTAATTCTTTCTTCGCTGGTGGTTCAATAGGACTATTTCCTGATGGCCTCCCACGTTTAGTAGTGGCTGTTGCTTGTTTTGCGAATGCCAACGTGTCTGCTACATCAAACGTGAAATCGAGCAAATCCATTTGATCTTTACGTGTAATTCCTAACGAAGCGGCATCCTGTTTATACTCTAACCAAGAGTTTGTTATAGCTATACTGAAATAGTGGAATCTTTCTCTTCATCGGGTATCAAGTGCGGCAAATCATAATTTGACGGCTGCCATTCATCATCAGACCCGTTTAAGTGTACATCTTCTAAATCAGAATCATCCAGACTATTTAAGCACTGATTGGCTTCCTTCAAGGACAACATTTTACTTCGCATATTGGCTAAGGAAATAAACATGCATTTCAGTGTGCATAATTTGATATAAACAGACAATATGCATCTAATTGTGCAATAAATTCCTTAAAATATAAAAACTATAGTCATGAGGCAATAATTTAACAGAAAGTAGTGTTTTGTTTAAAAAAAAATATGATTTTAGCACTACTAATCATCTGGTGTACTATTAATAGAGCATGAAGAAGAATGGGCCATGTGTGCCCCATGGCCTGATGTCCTATTAGTAGAACAGATATAAAAATCGTATTGAAAATTAAAATTACAGTTATTTTTTTCATTAAAAGTACTAAATTGGTCATAAAGAGTCTATTTGTTTTTGTGGAATTTTCATTAGGTGCAGAGAATTACATATAATAGCATTTTGAGAAGTAATAAAAGCTGCATTTACCCTTTTGCTGCAAGTGGTGAGAAACCGCCATTATTTTCTCTGCAGAACTCATGCTGAAATCTACTGAGCAAAAATGGTACCATATATGAATTCTTACATGTATTATGAGTAAACCACTGGATTTTGAAGTCAAAATTCTTAAAAAGGAAGAATGTAGAGCTTTATGAAGATTTGTTCTAATAATAGAACGCCAGGGCCGAAGGGGTTAAGCAACCTTTCCTCACCTAATAACTTTTGAGTGAACCGTCCGAATGGAATAAACTTTTTTTTTGTTTGAAAGATCTCGGAGAGGCTTTCCCATGCATTCCCATATTTCGCTCTTTGATTTGAACCATTTTTCGTTCAATATTGAACCGTTCAGAAAAAAAAATTAACATTAGCGTCTACGGGGAATTTAAGTTGAATGTTGATCCTGAACTTAAAGTCGGATTTCCTTCAAACTAACTTTGTAAGAAAATGGTTTTGATAAATAATGTTTGTAACGTACTTTTCTGAGTAATCTTCTGTGAGGACTCTGATTCCGACTCCGACTCCGCAAACATGGTGGAAATGCAGGCTCAGAAAAAAAATTACTGACTGTGCAGACGATTTTTGTTTATTTATAAATTTGTTTTATTTTATTTATTATTATTATTATTATTATTTTTTTTTTTTGGCAGACGATGTTTTTTTTTTTTTGTAACAAAAATCTTTCATTCACGAGAACATTTTTATTCTTTATTCTTTATTTATATTTAACAACTGACAACAGATTAAAAGTGAAATTCGAGACATTTTATTAACGGACGAGTTTTTTTTTTTTCTTTTTTTTTCTTTCTTTGATAAAATGTGTTTTGATGCTCTTTGTACTTTTATTTATTTATTTATTTATTTTATTATTATTATTATTATTATTTTTGAAAACGATGGAGGATTTTTTCTACGGAGGAACTGTAACAGTTACACTCTTTAAAAGGTGCGACAAAACTTTATTTATTCGTTAATTACTTTTTACGTGTCTATTTCATCTGATGAAAGGGGTATATTTTGCTTTTCGAAATCAGCTCTAAGTGCTAAAAAGGTATGTTTGACATAATTTTAAGTCTCAGATAATCAAGAGAATAATGATCAGATGCGAGAATGCCGATGTCGATGTACAGGAAAGTAGGCTCGTTTAGTTCTTGACAGAACTTCTTGTTGAATCTTATTTTGCTAGAATTACATATTTTGCGTTGCCGAATAAAATGTTTAATTTCTTTAATTTTAATCTTTATATATATAAAACAAACTCCAAAATATGTGTGTCTGGGGTAAACTCAGAAACTACCGGGCCGATTTCGTTTCAATTTTTACAGCAGGTGCAGGTAAGCTCAGGGCAGGTTGTTAGACCAGGTAGGAAAAAATTCGATGAATAGTTCTTTTTTTATTCGAAATCTAAATTTTTGACCCAAAAATGGCTCTATCTAGAGAAATAATTATCGTATCGTCTTGATCTTGGTCTCATTGGAAAGATTACGAAAAATCCTATAATGAACATTTTCTACCTACGGTGCCGTGAAGGGATGTGAAAAATCACGTGGAAATGACTTATACCAGCTTAAAGTTGTGAAAATCAAGTTTTAATTGCCGTTGCCATTTTGTTCAAACGTGGAAAGATTGACTTCGACATTTCAATACGAAGTGAACTTAGCAAAGCTTAGCTCGATCTTTGCAGTTTTCGGGATTACGCTTAAATGTTTTGAAGGGGAAAACATTACTCTTTCTCCAATTTTTTTTTAATTTACTGCACGAGCGCAGGCCGTGCGGGTACTGCTAGTAAGTGATAAAGTTTAACATTATTACAGCTGTGCTTAGCATCAGAAGCTCAAAACATTTTCTTAACTGAAAAAGGGTATACCTTTTTACTCTTATGCAATATTTTGCAGTTTCGTGTGACAATTAAGGTATTTTTCCCCCAAGATATCATTTAGTGAAAAGATGCGTGCTGCCAGGCCCATTATTTTTTAAGATTTTCCCAGAAATGGGGGGGGGGGGGGGGGGTTATATATACAATTTCTCAAAGCCTACGGGATTAGGCAGGGAATTACCCTTCATGACCCCTTCAAATAACTGGCTTGCATACAGCTGTCCAACAGAGTTCCTGTTACGAGTGTGGCCCTTCGCTGAAAAAAGTTGTGCACTCCTCTCCTAGGCATATTGTCTGTGTACAACATAACAAACATAATGCTAAACATGAATACGATTCTCTAATTATTATTTGATTAATCAACTGACTTTGCCTGTGAAAATGCTAAAAAAGAAAATATAAACTTTAGTGTAAAACCCTCCTAGTTTTTAAATTCACAGTTGTCTATAATTTGAAAATGCTATGTTGAAATTAAATCTTAATTTAAGATCCACATGTGTAGTAATCAGGGTTGGCAAGTTTTTGACAGTCGGAGGTTTTATCCGGTTTTAACCGTGGTTTTTACCGTCATGTCAAAAACCTAAATTTCTGTCCAAAACATGTTTAAATTTGATATTGAAAATCAAAATACATTTTCAAATGAATTTGACAATTTCTGATTTCAGACATTGAAGTAAAATTTTTGAGTTTTAGGTTATTAAAATAAAGTGTAATAAGCAATCCTAATCATAATTGAAGGGCTCGGGAGTAAATAATGGTAACTAGCATTTTAAAAAATCAAACATATGGCTTTTGAATATGGCTTTATTGCTTCGAGGAATTACTGTAACAGATTTTTTTTATTTTAAAAATGAAGTGGGTACATTAATTAAGTGCTGTGTGTCTTGGGTATACTTAATAAATTTTTACTAGTGATTTTTTTTAAATTTTAATTTGAAATAATAAATTTTAACTAATAAATAAATAAATAAAACTAGGTGACCCGTGCGGAATTCAGCAGAAAAAAAAAAACTCTAAACTTAAAATTTAATACGACAATTTTTATTGGCTTCATTATCTGCCCGAAGTTGCAGCGCAGTGTCGAAATCTATAAAGAAAAGTCCAGCGTAAGTTGGTGTAGTCCCTGCACCAGGTTGCAAGTTCCCGATCATATGGTACACTTGACCATGTAGTTTAAAACAATATGGACCTCTGCCAGAAATGTTAACTGAGTCCACTTTGACTGAAGCAAAGGCCAAAGCATTGTTGAATTGTCTAATATTGTCTAGGTAGTAGACAGACCTTCCTGTTAGTCTGCCTGTTGGTACCCTGTTCATTGGCATTGTAAAATCTTGTACGTTTGCACAACATCGCCATCAACTGCCGTCGTTCTGACAACTTTTCAAAGAGATCAGACACGTTCACTTTTACAACTACAACAAAAGTGATACCCTATATTAAAATCAAATACCCAAGGCTACTACTAACCTAAATACTAACATTATCTCAAAACTACCATAGTATTTTGAAACAATAAAAGTTACAATTAAGGTTTACCGAGCTAAGCCTTGGCTTGAAATGTCGCATTTAAAATTGATTTGAACAACAATGGTAACGATTTTAACAGTTGAGCAAAAAATTTAACTCTTTCAAACTTCAATCGCTTATAAGTTGCTTAAACGTGGATTTTTGAGATTCTCGTTACGCGGCGCTAGCGGAGAAACGTTCTAAAGAACGCATTTTTTTTTTAATCTTTCGAATGAAATCAAACTGGAGACGATACGACAATTATTTCGCTAGATAGAGTCAATTTTGTGCCCAAAAATTGAAGTGGGAATAAAAAACGAACCAACACTTTTTAGAGGGTGGGTCTAATTTTCGTCAATAGCCCGCGTGATAAGCTTCAAAATCATAAATTTTCATGCAATTCGATAAAGAAATGCGCGAGTTTCGACCGGGTATAGGATTCGGCTTAGAGAAATAATATATGGAGATAGTTTGATCAAAAGTATTTAGCAGATTTGTACACTGAATACTAATTAATTTCGTTTTGCTTTTACTCAAAATAAAAAAAAAATCACTTTGATATAAAGATTTTTAGATTGATAAAATAACTAATTAATAGTTATTAAAACATTTAAACAAAACTACTTTAAAAACTGGATTTAACTTTTAATACTTTTAACTTTTTTCATGCCACAACAAGTTAATTTAAAAGAATGAGGATTAATTTTCATTAAATGTATTAATTTAACTTTTATTAAACTTGACTGATGAGATAACTAATTGATAGTTTTTAAACATTTAAACAAAACTTCTTTAAAAACTGGATGTAAGTTTTAATATTTGTAACTTTTTTCACGGCATAACAAGTTAATTTCAAAGAATGCGAATTAATTTTCATTAAATTTATTAATTTAATTTTTATTAAACTTGATTGATAAGATAACTAATTGTTAGTTATTAAAACATTTAAACAAAACTACTCTAAAATTTGGATTTAAGTTTTAATATTTAACTTTTTTTTCACTCCATAACAAATTAATTTAAAAGAATATGAATTAATTTTCATTAAATTTATTAATTTAATTTTTATTAAACTTGATTGATAAGATAACTAATTGATAGTTATAAAAACATTTAAACAAAACTACTTTACTTTAAAAGCTGGATTTGAGTTTTAATATTTAACTTTTTTCACGGCAAAACAAGTTAGTTTAAAAGAATGAGAAATAATTTTCATTAAATTTATTAATTTAATGTTTATTAAACTTGATTGATAAGATGCATAAATTTTATTTAATATTTTTCAGGATGAGAAACCTTATATGTTTATAAAAAATCTCAATAACCACTGTATTTGAGTTTTAGACAGGTTTTCGACGTTTTTGACGGGTTTTCGACAGGTTTTCGACATGTCATGTCAAAAACTGGTTTTTGACGACAAAAACCCAACCCTGGTAGTAATGAATTGATTTATGAAGAATAAAAAAAATTTAAACTTGCTTTTCCATGTTGTGTATGTGTATAATGTTTACATATAGATGATACCTCGTATACTATGTTTTGTATACCTTTATTGATATTTAAATAAATTTTAATCAGGAAATACTTGGCTATAAAGTTGATCTCCAGGTAACGCAGTACATTGTTGCAGTTCTGGAATATATATCGGCTGATATATTAAAGGTATGATTTTTTTTTCTCTCTCTGTTACATAGTAGAATAAAGACTTGAGAATCTAATGGTTATTTTTTTCCCTCATCTTAGTTGGCTGGAAATTACGTAAAAAATATTCGCCATGTGGAAATTACCTGTCAAGATATTAAAGTTGCTATGTGTGCTGATAAGGTAAATAAAAATCTGCAAATTATGAAGTTGATATACACCAAAATAAATGATTCACACTAATATATCAAACCCTTTTGGTTAAATTATTTTAAAAGACAATTTGAACTTTCTTGGAAACTTATGAGTCCATGTATATGTGTGTGAGTCCATATTAGGGATGCACCAATAAGCAAATTGGCCGATTGCCGATTAATCTGCCAGGCTGATGAATGATCCTAATGGTTATTTTTAGTTATTTATTTATTTCTGAGGTAAGATTTATTTTTCTAAATTTTCCTAATTTAAATAATTTTAAAATTTTATCATATCTTTGAACCAATTTTCATATTATTGTTTATAAAATTACATTACAAATTTTAATAAATTTACTCAATACATTTTTAATTATATTTTCTAGACATGAAAATTAAAAAAGGTGAGGGGGGAGGTTAAGCTTTCTAATTTTGGCATGGTTTTAATTTAATTTATTTATCAATTATTAGTAGTCGTTTAATTCAGGAGTTATTCTTTGTGAAAAGTGGAGGTTATCTAAAAGAGCTATGCTAAGGAAAAACATATGGACAGATAGAAAATGGTGCAATATTATCTCTATGTGGATAAAATAGGAAGAATAATTTGTTAAAAAATTTAGATCAACTCTGATTATTTTTTTGTATTCTTCTTTAAATTATTTGTTTCTACTCACTACAATTTCATTATTTTTCATGTTATACTTCTGCTTGCAGGAAATTATTAATTCCTTGTTTACAAATTTATTCATCGAAGTTTTTTTTTTCAAGGCATACTTAAAATAGTTTTATTTAAAACATATTCTTTCCTCCTGTTGATCGGCAAAATTTGTCTGATTATGAATAAAATAAAATAGTCATGTTTTCAAATTCCTATTTAAAAGTTTAGGAATTTAATTATTTCTAATAGCGCCATATGAATATTAGCTGTGAGGGTTATCTTTTAATATTATATTTAGTTTTATGCACTTTATGAATTATTTGTTTTGTTTTTTATCTGTACACTTTCTTACTACATGTTATAGTAAGGATTACAGAAAATTACATTGATCACCTGATAATAAAATTCTAGAGCTTATCTTCTTGGTAAAAGTATATTTGAACAAATATTTTAAAAAATATATTTTTCACCGATTAATAAGCAAAAATCTGCCAATTATAAATAATCAGCAAAGAGGCCAATTATGGCCGATTAATCGGTGCATCCCTAGTCCGTATCATGAAATCGTCATTTTCATAGAATAAATGTAACAGTATTCTATTTCAAGTTTCACATGCTATTTGTCAATTAATTCTGAATCTTTATACAGCCATATTTATTTTAAAAATAATAATATAACACATTAAAAGTTTCTTATTCAAGCCATAGTCAAAAATAGTAATTGATGAATAAAATTTAATCAATACATAAGTATTGCTAAGTGCATAAGTATTGGCTTTTTGGCAATACTATTAAGTTTTAGTTACAATTTCATTATGAATGGCTGATTAGTATCTGTAATATGTTATGGGCATATAATTCAAATTAATATTAATACTTTTTAAGGTCCTCATGGACATGTTCTACCAAGATGAAGATGTAGCATTAAGCATAGAAGAAGAACCCACTAGACGAACTTCTTTAACTTATGATGAAGTTGTAAAAGATCTTATACATGAAGAAAAACAATACATAAGAGACCTTAATATGATAATTAAGGTTTTCAGAGAACCATTTGTTAAAATCTTTCCAAAGAGCAAAGTAAGTAAATTTGGTTGTATTCTTATTTTAATGTACTTTGTCTTTTGTAGTATATTAAAAACTTTTACCCTTAGAAGTTTTTTTTTTTTTGTCTCTGAGGGACTTGATTATTCATCATTGATCCTCAGACCATGCATCAGGAATGCATAAGATAGAAGCCATAAGCAGGAGAGTAGACTTAATAAAATACAATAGAACAGTTATTACATTCAATCAAACTGGAGCTGAACAATACTATACATCTGGTCTAAGTTAAAAACATAAAACATTTTTGTGTCAGATGTCAACTGACATTAACCCTGTAGAACTTCAGTATCCACTGTATAGGTTTTTTTCATTAAACAGCAGGCTGTCTATCTAATGATCTCCATCAATTTCAAAATTTCAATTGAATAAAATTCAGAGTGCCTATTATTTATTAGTCAATGCTGTGGAAGAAGTATTTGCAAAACAATCTTTTTCAATTTCCAAACTGAATACCGCAACTGCTATGGATCTGGGAAAGTTGAGGATATGACTTAATGAATCCCCCCCTCTATGTATTTCTAATTTCTTCTTGCATTTTAACATCATAATTTTCCCTCATAACATTTTATAGTATTATTTCTGTTGATGTAAACGGTGCCTCACTATTAATTGATTGTATAATTTCAGTTCCTTTTTTAGTTAAGTTATCAACCCATTTGTTTCCAGCCTTTCCAAAGTTAGCTGAGATCAACTCTAAGAATACAGTCATTCTTGTTGAGCCTAGACAATATATATTTCTTCTTACACATTCAATATTTTTTACTGTTGCAATATTATTTTCAGAAATCACCTTGGATAGTTGAGATGTAACCTAAAAATGATAGATATATATATATATATATATATATATATATATATATATATATATTAGTGATGCAGCGAATATTCGGCCTATTCGGCCCGTCCGCCGAATATTCGGCCGAGGCTGAATACCTGTTTTACTATTCGGCCTTGGCCGAATACTGTGCAAAAATATATTTAATTGTTTCACTCAGAAAATTTTATGCATTTTTAATTATTCCTATCATGTTTAATGGGTATTTTAAATAAAATCTTGTTATACTATGATACTTTCTTATTTTTGAGGGTATTCACTCATTTTATTGTCAACTTAAACTGCGTGTACTGCAAACCCTCACATGAAATAAATCTATACAAAATCATAGGATAAAGCAGAAAAAAATCTTTTTCTTGCATATTACAAGGGTTGGTATACTTATTTTATTTTATGAAAGTAATTCTAATACATAAGATTTAAATTGATAAAATATAAGCATAAATCATGCATGAAACAATGGTCACTTATTTCTTCATCAAAATGAAATATGTATTACTAGCGGTACCCGCACGGCTTTGCCCGTGGTATAAAATTAAAAGTTCATTGGTAAAATAATTGATATAGCAGAAAAAATGCTCTATTTTAGTTTTATTCAACTATAATTCCTTCAAAGTAATATAAAGATCTGATATGGACCCCACACTACTTAATTTTACGTGTAAAATTCTTAGTAGATGCCTTAAATGCTAAAATAGTGCTTGGAGTGAGCAAGAAAACAGTTCAAACATTTATATCCCTAACTGAGGCTATTCCTAACTGAGGAGCCCATAATAAGGGCGAAACTGCAGTCTTAGGATGCTATATGATCGAGCTGTGGGTGCATTTGCTACATTTATATCCCTAGTTTGCCACGAAACAACGCAAAAAAATGTTTTACAATGATTAATCCCCTAAATATCGCCGATTTTAACGTCATTCAGTGGATTTTTCACAAAATATCGCCAATAGCGCCAAATTGAATCCAAATTTAAAAAAAAAAAAACAATTTTTTTTTGCCAACTTGGCGATATGTCGCCAATTTGGCGGCAAATACTTGGCGACCAAAAGCTTGGCGATATATCGTCAAGTGGTCGCGCCAATTCATATCACTTTTGTTAACCAATTCATATCACCTTGCATTGAAAACACTGATTTACCCGATAAATGGGGTAAAACACCCCCTTGGAACATTCGAATGCAACCCCAAGGGAGATGGACAAAAATAAGCCAAAAGAGAAAATAAGAACAATTTTGTTGATAACAGAAACCAACAGAAATCTTACCAAAGTTTAAAAGAAGAAGAGAGTTTTCTTTCCTAGCTTAAAAACCAAAACAATACATTTTCCGAAATGAAACAAAAAAAACGATGCAATATTGCAATTGATACGATATTTTGTTAATCTGTGCTTTAGGTACCCTTTTCTCGCTAAATGAACGATAGGCGCGCCAAGCGTGGTAACCCTAGCTATTTTGCGTAGTTGACTTTTTGAAAACGCGCCAAGCAGGGTCCCAAAGCATCTTCACCAGGAAAAAGAGAGTTGCCAGAGAATTGGAACAAAAAAATACTACGCCTCCTCTAAAAAAAAATTACAAAATACTACTGTTTCCAAACGTTGCCAAAATCGATGTTGCTGAAATGCAAAATCTATGAAAATAAAAAAAAAATAATAAAACTCCGCCAAATCTTTTAATTAAGTCATTAGTATATTAGAAACAGGGTTGCCAGAAAAATACTACGCTCCCTATTTGGGCCGAAAAAATACTACCGTAGAATCAAAAATACTACGTCTGGCAACCCTGGAAAAAGAACGAAACAAAGATAAGTATGAACACGTAACCATAGCAACAACATAAAAAGTTGCTTTCTGTTGATAAAATAATTCATTTTATCTCTCTTTTCAAACAAATTTTATTCTTGAGCTCAACCATTTTAAAATCGTTTGGCTTGCTTTACTGAAGGTAAGCCTTGAATTTCGGGATTCTAAAAACAATTGTTACAGCTCTCCTGATGATCGTAGAAACTTCGAAAAATCTTCATTTTGTGCAGAAAATTTCAAGCTTTCGAATGACACTTGAAAATGTGTGTGAAATATTTCTTCCCTATTTTATCAAATTTCCGCTAAGAATTCGAATAGAAAAAGAACGAAATGGAATTTTCGAAAAATCGCTTCGAGGTGCAAAACTACATGCTACAAACTAAA
>JAXGGA010014936.1:0-30630 GCA_038373865.1 Uloborus plumipes | reverse complement strand
CAATCTTTTAAAGTTTCGTCTATTTTGATAAAAATACATAATTTAGAAAGAAATGACAATATGCTAGTGTTTCATTTCATATGTAGCGCTACTCCTGTACAAATAAAATAGAGGCTTTAAAAATTAATTTAAATGTATTTAACATGTTCTTAAAGAAATTATGCGAGAAACAACTTTGATTTATTGTTTTGAAGCTGCATTACATAAAAATAAGTGAACATGCAATGTAATTGTAATGCCGGATATCCGCAGGATATCCGGCCAGATATCCGGTATCCGGCGTGTGATGAGCCACCGGATATCCGATATCCGGCAAAATCACTATCCGGTCCATCCCTAATAATATTTGACTTGGTCCTCTACGTAAATAAAGGCTTCCTGTTGCTTGATGACGTTACTAAATGATTGAAAGCACAATACTAGTTTTTAAAAACTAATTTGAAAAATAGAAAATAATACCTTATCAGGAGGCTTAGCAAGAATAACAAGAGTCTTCCCAACTCCAGTATCTGTGTCCATTGTAGATTCCTGAACATATAAAACAAAGAACAAATAAAAATTAATAATTTCTATAGACAATTTCGGATTGGATTAACTGCTCTTTTAACAAAGAGATTTTACTTATATGAAGAAATATATATACAATCAAACCTTCTTTAAAAAAATTACTGCTAAGAGGAACTAAATTTGAGATTTCGACTTATTGTTTGCTGTTGATTGTTGTTTGGATAAGATGAACTATGGTAAAGACAAATTGATTTTGAAACTCCCTTCAAGTTTGTTTTAACAAGGTTCAACTCTATTTCCTTCATACAGTTGAACCTTAAAAGAACTAAAACAAAGTATCCAAATCAGTTTTCTTAGCTGTAGTTCCTTTTATCCAAAAGGAAACTAACAGCAAATAATAGACTGGGGCTGGTCTAAGCAGTAATTTGTTTTATGCATGACAGAAGAAATGAGATTTGACGCTATTAGTATCTGTAATTTGTATGTATCATTTATATGTGAGCCTTGCGATAAAACATAAATTATATGTTTAAAAAAGAAATAAGAATTAGATTTCATTTACAAAATTAAGACTCTTGGTCAACAATGTCACTTGACATGACACAATTTGGCGTAGGCAATGCAAAATACAAAGTTTATTGTCTACTCATTTGTTCCAAGCAGACGACAGATCCAGGGCGAGGACTGCTGATGGTCTTAGAAAAAGGTGAGAAAGGTGACAAATTTTAAAACAAAGGTGACTAAAAGGTGACAAAAAAGTAACTAAAAGGTGACCAAAAATAATTTGTTAAGCATTCAAAAAGAAGAAAACTGTTATCCTTTTTTCTGACTTTTACCAAAATAGCCTCTACATCATGGGTGCCACTCTAAAAAATGGCCAGGATTGAAAAGCGAGTGAGGTCTTTTTGCAACACATACATTTTAGCCTGCAATATGTTCAATGTTTTATGCACTAATATATTGCATATTTTGGGTGTGGCGACCAAAAGTTTGGCGACATATCACCAAGTAGTCGGGCTAATTCATATCACTTGAGTCTGCATTGAAATTAACACTGATTTACTCCAAAAAAGGGGTAAAACGCCAGCTTAGGAACATTCGAATGCAACCACAACGGGAGGTGCACAACTAGACCATCCTCAGAGCCTACATACCAAACTAGAAGCTTCTACGGCATATAGTTTTTGAGTTTTGCGACATACATCCTCCCATACGTACATACAGACGTCACAAGAAAACTCGTCGTAATTAACTCGGGGGTGGTTGAAAAGGATTTTTAGGCTGCTTATATGTTGGTAGGTACATATACACATGCTGACAGGTCGAAAAAACTACTGAACATCCATTCGGGGGTAAGCAAAATCAAAATTTAGACCCAAATTTGAATGAATTTTTTTTCACACAATATTTCCTTTACTACGTCATTGTAAAAAGTTTTACTTTATGAAAAGCAATAAGAATCTCCAAAGTTTGAAAATAACAACTTGAAATAAATGTAATAATATCACATAGACTATCAATATTAAAAAAAAAAAAAACACAGCAATATTAAATGTAAAAAGCACATACTGCCTGTTTGCGTTTTGTGCGCCTGGCAGCCACGGATGCTTCCATCTGAAAAAGGGGAGTTAGGTTTTGGATGCGCACTACCCGATGCCTTCAGCTTTTGTTCGCTTACTACTTCCTCGTTGCTTTTCCCCCCTATTTCGAGAAAGTCCGAAGAGACTTGGCGCGTGCGCTGATGAGGCGGAGGTCGTACGAAAAAATTTTAGACAGTAGTAATAAAGCACTTCTGAAAATGAGACAAAAAAAAAAAAAAAATCTGTAAATTAAAAAAAAAAAAGATGTTTCCCAAATAACTTCTTTCTTCCTGATATTTTCTTTTTTGCATTACATTTTTTCTGCAAATTAAAGGGTATTCTTCCAATGATGCCTTACACACATGCTTCAAGATCAAAGAGACTTGTGGTATGGCATAGAAAAAGCATTTGTCAGAACATTAAACTAAATTTGAAAAGGGGTGAAATCAGCAGCCAGTTTTTTCTTTGGGGAAGGTGGGGGGTAGAGCAGAAAAGAGATAAGAACATAACAATAAAGATAAGAACTTTAACCCCCGTTTTTTCCCCATTCTCCATGCAAATCACCAACAGAATTTTGTGTTTCAAAGAAACAAAAAAAAACCCTGCCAAATATCCTTGCAACAGGTGCATCTGTTTTTTTTTTTGTGTTCCCCCCCTCTTGAAACTTTTTTTTTAACCAGTTGTTTCTTATTTCTGAAAGTGAATTTGTTTTCTGTGGATCGAGCCACAGTTTTTTTTTGTGTAGTGAATGAAACACTTTTTTTTTAACGGATGAATGGACAGATTGTTTGCACTTTATTTTTATTTTTTTTATTTTTTTTTTTACAACAATTCTTCCATGTATTTTCAGGGGTAAGAAAAAGAGACATTTATTCATACTTATTCCATTCAAAAATTGTGTATGAATCAAAAATGGATTTGTTTCTAAAACATATGTTCAAGAAAGGTTGAATAGGTGACTAAAATTCCAAAAGGTGACAAAAAGGTGACCAAAATTTCAAAAGGTGACTAAAGGTGATGAGAAAGGTGACTGTGTCCTCCGCCCTTGGACACGTATCGACTTCGTACGGGTAGTTAGCACCATACTTTCGTTATTCAGTAAGTTGTAATAGAAAAATCCTACAGTGAGAAACTTCCAAATAGCCATAATCATACGGCATACACCAGAAATAAATATTTACGCACTTTGATTTTAATTGGAGGTGGCATAAGGATATTATTTGAGTGTTTGAAGATTGACTAGAGACTTAACTCTTGTGATTAAAAAGCGAGCAAGCCGATTACTCCCTGGAAGAAAACCACGAAGAAAACAAATCGCATTTATTTATTTTTTAACAGGTTACAGCTAAAAAACTGAACATGATTTTTTTTTTTTTTTTTTTAAATCTTGATATTCTCAAAAACAAAATAATAATTTAAAAGCCTCATCATTACAAGCAGAGCTTTATCAAGCAGAAATTTTCTAATTGTCTCTTTTCTTGACATTTCATTTTCAAGATAAAGATCAATATTTAAGTTTATTTCTATTTATTCATTGTAAATTTTGTATCCAGTGAGAAATAACTTGTTTTTCTTTTTTTTTTTTCTGCGAAGAAATCAAGGTTTTTGAATATCAAAAAAGAAAAACAAAAAACTTCAAAGCAGGTAAAGTTAAAGTTAAAATGGAAATGAAATTAGATGATTTCACAATGTATCTGGCATCGTCAATAATCATTCGAAGGAAGGGTGTGGAAAAATCGTTCGGTGTTAACGACCAATAAAAACTTTTTTTTATTAGTTTATTTTTTTAATAATTTAAAGTTGGGCTCCTTCGTAAACGTACAAGTTGAATTGATTTTAAATCTACACTTAAAAATTGTGTGTTAGGGAAGTGTTGCTTTTCGGCTGACAGCGTTACCGGTTTAAACGCATTTAAAAGGATGGATACATACATCGAAGTTTGACTACGAATTATCTTTAATAACTGATTAAGTTAAAGTTTCCTGTGTTGACTATTATTAAAAATGGGTTGCGCAGTAAGTTCTGTGGCTGACAAAGAAGCCGTTGAAAGATCGAAGAAAATTGATAAAGATTTAAGAGCTGATGGCGAACGTCAGGCTCGAGAAGTTAAATTGCTCCTCTTGGGTAATTTCCTGTTTCACTTTTTGCTTCTTCTTTTATTTATGTATCTCTAAGCTTGAACATCGCACCTCTTAAAGAAACGAGATAATCTATTTAACAGAGCTGAATCATTAATTTTGCATACATATTTATATTTCGTCAACCATTTCGTGTTGACACTTAAATGTCAACAATGGATTATTCTCTGGTTAAGGTAAAGTTTTGGTTTTGAAAATGTCACATTATTATTATCTCTTTATTTCATCTGATTTTCATTTTTATGTTGCTTTTTTTCGTATCATTTTTTTTTTAATTTATTGTGAAAATATTTTACAAAAGTCATTTGAGTCAATAGTGCAATGTTATCCCCCCCCCCCTATTGCAGAACATTAGTGATAAATTCATGCAGAAAAGAATTGCTTTTTATTGTCTTTTTTTTTTCATTTTTCCTGTATAGTTTGTACATTTATGCATATATATGTGTGTCAGTCTGCGGTGTTAGTTTTACTCACTGTCCTCCAGAATTGCCAAATATCCAGGAGTTTAAGGAACAGTCCTGTAAATTGAAACTTTATCCTCGAGATCTTTCATATTGGCCAAGATAAGTCCTGTATTCTTGCTGAGAAAATCTTTGTCAGCTTTGCATCGAATTCCACACAAAAATATTTTTTTAAACTTTGGCGCAAAATAAGCTTTGTACAGTTAATTAACTCTCAATTGCTTTTTCGTACAAAGTAATTATGCTGCTGTGAGTTTTATGATTGACAACAACTTAAAATAAACTGTCTAAGCACGATCTTGTATCCCAAAATATGTTTCTTGCTCTCATTTCTTTTGCACTACTTCACTAAAGACAGAGCCAAGCGACCTGCAGTTGCCACTGGTACCATTACGACCACCCTACCCCACAGGCCCTCTGTTTATTAGATACACAGGGCGAGGACTCAGTCACCTTTCTCACCTTTAGTCACCTTTTGAAATTTTGGTCACTTTTTGTCACCTTTTGGAATTTTTGTCACCTTTTTAAACCTTTCTCGAAATGTGGTTTAGAAAAGTCTAGTTTTGATAAATAAAATTTTTGAGCAGTATGAATATTCTTTTCCTAACCTGAAAATAAATAGAATTTTGAAGGGGAAAAAAAGCAGAAATCTCATTCAACCATTAAAAAAGTGTTTCAACTGTAGCTCATTCACAAAACAAAGCCTTTAGAAGCCCCGTTTTTAAATATTGCGAAAAGAAACAAAAAACAGGTCCACCTGTTCCAAGGATACTTGGCAGTTCTTTTTTTCTTTTTGTTCTTGAAACGAAATTCGGTTGATGATTTGCATAGAGATGGGACTTTCACTCATTCTCTATTGTCAATACTTTTTAGTGAACATTTATGCTTTGTATTTACAGAGAAACAAGAAAAAGAATGTTGATGATTTTGCAATGAGCTAAAAATTAAAAGATGAAAAGAATAAAATATGTTCATTGAATAATCGTCATTATCTTCACTTCATAATTTCCGGTGTTAATATAATTGATTTTAAAGAAAAATCTTTGAACATAACTAGGGGTGATTGTGTTCTGGTATTTTACCGGATTTCCAATATTTTCACGATCGATTCTGGTATTTTCTTTTTTATCTTCTCTCCTCCGGAATTTTTTTGCTTTTTCGAATTTTCGATGATTATACCGATCATTAATTATAATATTTATCGAATAGAAATGTTAAGCTGCCATTCTAATTGTTTTTTTTTTTTTTTTTTTTTGCTTTAATAAATTATTTTATTTGCATTTTTTTTTTTTTTTTTGATGCCTTCATTTAAAAAAATGCAATCGATTTGCATCTGATATGAGAATCGAATTTTTCTCATTTTTTATGCTTATTACCCTTAGGAGACAAATAAATGCAACATATTAAAATTAAAAAATCATAAATTTAAAATTTTCGAGCGAAATTCTGCCTCTTTTATGAAAATC
The DNA here is from genome assembly GCA_038373865.1 of Uloborus plumipes. Lineage (NCBI taxonomy): Eukaryota > Metazoa > Arthropoda > Arachnida > Araneae > Uloboridae > Uloborus > Uloborus plumipes. The sequence continues at coordinate 24,478 of JAXGGA010014936.1, read as the reverse complement.
AAAATGTCTAAGTTTAAATTTGAAGATTTGATAAAATTTTATTTTGCTTCAATTATGTGGATAGTAAAAATAATATGTTTATCGTAGAGCTTTTAATTGTAAATCTGAAGTAAGTATATTTGAATTCTTTTATATGCCACTTTCATACTTTTAATGCATTAATTTTGAAATTGGCATTTCTTTGCTTCCGCTGTAAGATTCATACTTCGCAATTTTGATGCTTGCTATTCCTTGTTGAAAGGCAAACAAATGAAATTTTTTCAAATTTCTCTTTAAAATATTTTTTGGAGATAATTTTTTCAGCACCTGCTCAAAAGTAACTTTATTACTCCTGTTAAAATGTTAATCAAATGCATGTACAATATTTGCACTAAAAGCTAATTGAAATTATTCGAATACATGAAACGTAATAGTTTAGGAAAGGAAATTAATTATTATATATGTATAGTCATAAAATTAGGTGAGCTAAAAAAATAGGGCCTTGGTTTAAATCCCTCCCCCCCCCCCCCAACACATTTTCTCTTTAAAAAACTTTCAGGTACTTTTTTTATGAACTCACAATCACCCCTGATCATTACATAGAGGAAGAGTTACCCTGGAAGTTTTTTGGAAATGTGTCCTAAAATAATTTATTTTGTTACTTCCAGCCCTATCATGTTTAGAATTTAAGTCTTTAAAAATAGTATGTAGGCTATTTTGGTAAAAGTCAGAAAAAATGATAATCATTTTCTGTTTTTTGATTTCTTTACAAATTACTTTTGATCACCTTTTAGTTACTTTTTTGTCACCTTTTAGTCACCTTTGTTTTAAAATTTGTCACCTTTCTCACCTTTTTCAAAGACCATCAGCAGTCCTCGCCCTGGATACAGAAGTCAATTGTGTTTCCCCCACACCCCCCTCTTTATAAGGGGAAAGATTTTACATATAAGTTTGCATGGGTTTCGCTTTCCGGTAAAATTTTCGTTACGTATTCTGCAAGATTGTTTGGTTTAAACCAGCTGTTCCCAAAGTAGTCCACAGGGGTCCCCTGAAGGTTGCAAGGGGTCCATATAAACAAAAGAAGGAATTGGATGTCCATGAGATACAAATAGGGGTGCACGAGCCGGGATCATTGGCAAAAAATCCGAGCAACAGCCTGCATCAATCGCTACAATTTAATAAATGCTATAAGCAAAATTTGTAATAATACTTAACACTATAAATTATTTCTGCAGTTGTATGAATAAAATGATGAGAACTTTAATTACTTTTTCACTTTGAAGTACACTGGATGCTTAAAGGGTCATGTTTTTAATATGGTTCTATTTTTATTATTTTTAAAACTTTTTAAAATCTGATGTCTTTGTGGATTAATTTTTTTGGTGACCTTGAAGAATCAAATCTTCACAGGAAGAGCAGATTAGAATACTAATGAAGAACTTAAGGTAGAGTTTAGGAAAGGGTAATTTCAGTTCAGGCACTGATTTTCTTACAAAAATCAAAAATAGACTGGTAGTCCCTGGTAGGAGAGATTAAAAATTATGTTTCAAATTTAAAGCCAAATGCTAAAAATGTGTTGTCAAATACACCAAATTCCCCCCCCCCCTCCTAAAAAAAGTCTTTTATATCCTTGTACACCTATTCTATGTCAGAAGATGTGTACCTGATTTAAGTTTTGTGCCATTATTATTCCGAAAATATGAATTAAAATGTTACGTTTTTCTCTTCATCTATTTTCTTTTGAGTTTTTGTTCTGCAGTAAAACTCAAACTGAATTTTTAAAAAGTTTTCTGAACATTTAAAAAGTTTTCGATTGCTTAAAAATTTAAAAAAAAAAAAATCTCATACTGGTTGGTAAAGTTTTGATTAATCTTGTTTTATTTACATATATCTTGCTTTCATCAAGTTGATTTGGAACATCTATCAGGGGTCCCGTTGACGCGCTATAGCGCATAAAATATGCGGATTTCAAGAAAAGGACCCGATATTTGAAATTTAGCGCGTCTAGAAGGACGTGCTATTTTCCTTAGTGGAAATTAGTTTCAAATTTCTCAGAAGAAAAATCAGAGAAAAGGAGTTTTCTCTTTTCTTTAAAAGATGTTTTTTATATACATCCGGCCAAGTTAACTAGCTGTTAAATAGCTTCATAGTTATCTTTATCAATGCAAGCTAAATGCTCTATTGATCAAGACCGCTTCCGCTCGCTTAGACTCCCACAGCAGGGAGTCCTGCTTAAAGACGGTGGATACTCACAGGGCCTACAATACGCGTATTCTTTGCCTTATCTGCGGCCATCCACAGGGTTGGGGAACCAGTGCATCTTCATCTGGTCAGAAAACTGCTAATGAGGTCTGGGTCCCCCTCATCCCTCGTCCCCTCCCCCCTCCTTATGTATTAATAGTTTTAATTCAACATTATATTCAATTGAATTACTTCTGCATATATATATATATATATATTTTTTTTTTTTTTTTTTTTTCGGAGTTAGGGGGCCCATTTTTTTCAAAATGGACCCACTTTTTCAAAAACAATGGGTCCTTAAGGACCCAGCTTTGTGAGCACCCAGCGGGACCCCTGATCTATAATGGAACTTAACCATCTAATTTACGGTTTTAGAATGCTTCAGTTCTGTTCTTCTAGTGCCTGACTAGTTTTGGAACGACCCCTGTGAGGGTTCTGACAAGAAACTGGAAAATGTGGCAAGAAGTTCAAGGAGCAAAAAAGTTTAGGAACCCCTGGTTTAATTCCAAAAGTGTTATTTTTAAAACTTTGTTTGCGAAACCAAATTGTTTCCCCTTAAAGTTTTCTTTCCTCTTGTTTGTCGGAAATTGCAAAATCCAATTAATGCAAAGTAACCAGGGTTGGGTTTTTGACGTCAAAAACTAGTTTTTGACATGACATGTCGAAAACCCGTCAAAAACCTGTCTAAAACTCAAATACAGTGGTTATTGAGATTTTTTATAAACAGATAAGGTTTCTCATCCTGTAAAATATTAAATAAAAATTTATACATCTTATCAATCAAGTTTAATAAACATTAAATTAATAAATTTAATGAACATTATTTCTCATTCTTTTAAACTAACTTGTTTTGCCGTGAAAAAAGTTTAATATTAAAACTTAAATCCAGCTTTTTAAAGTATTTTTGTTTAAATGTTTATATAACTATCAATTAGTTATCTTATCAATCAAGTTTAATAAAAATCAAATTAATAAATTTAATGAAAATTAATTCGCATTCTTTTAAATTAACTTGTTGTGCTGTGAAAAAAGTTACAAATATTAAAACTTAAATCCAGTTTTTAAAGAAGTTTTGTTTAAATGTTTAAAAACTATCAATTAGTTATCTTATCAGTCAAGTTTAATAAACATTAAATTAATAAATTTAATGAAAATTAATTCTCATTCTTTTAAATTAACTTGTTATGTCATGAAAAAAGTTTAAAGTATTAAAAGTTAAATCCAGTTTTTAAAGTAGTTTTGTTTAAATGTTTTAAAAACTATTAATTAGCTATTTTATCAATCTAAAAATCTTTACATCAGAATTTAAAGTGATTTCTTTTTCTTTTGAGTAAAAGCAAAACTAAATTAGTTAGTACTCAGTGTACAAATTTGCTAAATATTTTTGATCAAACTATTTTATTTATTTACTAGCTTTATACCCGGCGTTGCCCGGGTGCGTATTAATACAACATAGCATTCAGAAAAGAAAAAAAAAATTGGAAGAATTCTATTCTTATTTGTATAAAATAGCACCAGCTAAAAGCGAAACATAAGGCTTTTAATCCATGTTTTTGCATAATTCCTCTGATAGGAGGATAAGAAAACATTTTTCTGTATCATACATATTTTGTGCCAAATGCGAACATGAATTATAATTGTTTTTGACTTATTTCATGCTAAAATGAAATAGGTGAGCCTTGAAATGAAAATTCATTGTTTTAATTTTAATCTTTGTTGGAAAATGCTAATATTTAAATACCATAAATTTTATCAATTTGTAACCTAAAGACTCATGTCAATTAAAAAAATAGGCCTAATAATAGGCTAGATTCCTATAAAAGGGTCATTTTTTGACAAAAAACTTGAATTTGAGCTTTTTAGATTTTTTAAAATTTTCCTATGAGAATTCTAGGGCATCAAGGAACCTCTGTGTCAAGTTTGATGAAAATCTGATGCAAACTGTGGATTTGTATAGAGAACAAGTATACAAACATACAAGCATTCACTCATTTTTATAGATATAAATTTATTAGTTATTGTTACTTTTGCAATCAACTTTTTCTGAGAATGACTATCAATATTTTGTACTGGAAAATAAGCTTATTGTTTCAATAGTATTACTGTGGTTTCTTTAAAAAAAACTCATAACAAAAAAACAATACAAAATTTACTCATTTTTCAGCACTTAATTAATGTACCCACTTCATTTTTAAAATAAAAAAACCTGTTACAGTACTTTCTCGAAGCAATAAAGCCATATGTTTGATTTTTTAAAATGCTAGTTACCATTATTTACTCCCGAGCCCTTCAATTATGTTTAGGATTGCTTATTACACTTTATTTTAATAACCTAAAACTTCAAAAGTTTACTTCAGTGTCTGAAATCAGAAATTATAAAATTCATTTGAAAATGTATTTTGATTATCAATATCAAATTTAAACGTGTTTTGGACAGAAATTTAGGTTTTTGACAGTTATGTCAAAAACCATGTCAAAAAGGGGTTTTTGACATGACGGTAAAAACCACGGTTAAAACCGGATAAAACCTCCGACTGTCAAAAACTTGCCAACCCTGAAAGTAACCAGCGAAACTCTTTAGAGATAAATTACAGATTAGGTATATGGATATACGAGGCATAGATGGACAAAATAAGTTTTTCTAAAATTACATGGAGAAAATATCATGAAGTAGTTTGTTGTCTTTATTTGTTTAGTTATTATTACCATCGGCCCCACTTAACAAATACTATCGGTTCCGAGAAATATTATTCGATTATGCAGGGATCTTTAACAATGGGTCTATATAGCATGTAAAATATTCGATACTGAGATATTTTATTCATATAAGTGGGGTATTCGTTTATCCGTTACCCGATTATGCGGGGACGACAGTATTTATATATTTTAATTTCTAAGTAACCCCAAAAGTATATTTTAGCCGAAACTACATTTCACTACCTCATTTACTTGATTACGTAAGATTTAGTAGATAATAAAAATACAAATGCGGCGACCAACTACAGTAATTTTTTGTTGGAAATATTTTTTTGTTCATATTTTTTCAGGGTTATTAAAAAATCTAAAACCTATTTCATATTATTACTCTTCATGTTAGAAAATATTAATACTTAATTAATGTCCGAAATATTGTAAAAGGCTATCAATATCAAAAAATCAAGGTTTGGGTTGAAATCTACCCATAAAAGGATGAGAAATTAGTGAACATTTTTAGTTGAACATAGAAAAATTGAGGAAAATAATTTTTGCTTATGTAAGTTAGTTTTAAAAAATATGTAGCTGTAGTATTAATGTTAACATTTTTGTGAACACTAACAGTTTGTGTTACTATAAGAGAGTTTGACAGTTATTTATTTATTTATTATTGAAGGCTATTCTAGTATTGCAAAAAGAAATTGCTTCTAGAAAATTCCAGAAATCGAAATAAAATTTTGTCACAGGGGTGTTTGCTATATTTATTAGCACTGAGAAAATAGCAAATTCTATTACTTTTGGTGGTTCAAAAACAACAAAGAAAAATATTAATTTCTTGATGACTTTGATGTTTTTCCAATTTAAAATGAAGTTTAGATTGCATGTTTCACATCCTGTCATTCCCATTTTCTCATCCTTTGATATGAATTGTTTAACATTATTAAATTATTTACTATGCATCAAACATCATTTTACAAATAATTATTCAACACTCATATCGCGCATCCAGAACGAAAGGGGCACATCTCAAAATAGCTGTTTTGAGAAAAATCGATTAGAAAATTTAAACTTTTTTAAATCCTTGCCCTGGCTTTAATAAGCTATTACAACTAGCCAAACTTTCATTGCTTGGTTAATTAAAGATTCTGCTATGTGACTATAGCGTGCGTTTCCCCGCCAATTTTAAATAAGTCAGTAATTAATGAGAAGTGCCCCTCTCATTCTCCATTTTCGTGCCTTTCATTCTCAATTTTCGTGGAGAATGAAAGGGACACATCTCAAAATATTCTTATGGGCATCGGCATTACACCCTTTTTTTTTTTTTTGAAGTTCTTGTCATTACTTATCCTACATATCGCTGTTTCATTTCAGAACGATATTAAATCAAATTTTAATTCCTAAGGATTTGACTCTGGGTTACATAATACTTTTCTTGTTCTAAAAAAGGAACCCTTCATAAATTACGTGTGCACAAACAATTTATACTTAATAACAAACAATTAAAACAAGTCACAATTTAAAACAAATCAAAATTACGGTTTTCTTAATTGGTTTAAAAATAACTACTGACCATAATTTGCACCAATGACGCTCGGCGAACTCTGATTTTCAAAGATGTGTTCCTTTCAAACTCAATTCTCCCTTCAGAATGATAAGGGCATAAGTTGCTTTTTAGCTGCGACAGTTACTCTATGAAAAACATTTTACATAAAAACCATACTTATACCACCTTACTCAAAACCCTACAAACCCATCATTCAAAAAATCTAATATCCAATCCAACATTATATCTCCACCACCCTCCTCCCCCCCCCCCATCCCCCCCCCTCCCTCTCCACCTCCCAATTCCCACAAAAACATATATAACACCCCTATAACACATAAACTACATTATACTACCACCCCATACCAAAACACATCAATCATAACTACTCTAACCAAAAACATACCTCCAATCAAATAACCCCCCATACACACATACAATACCCCCATTTACCCTATTTCCCCAATCTCAAAACATCCCCTCCACCAAAAATCCCCTCCTAATCACCTTCCCCAACAAAACCCCCACACAAACAACACCTCTACATACCACCATATCATTCAACACCAAACCACCCCAATCCCAACCTCCCAAACATACCAACCTACAACATACACCCCCAAACAAATCCTTTCAATCCCTCAAAATCCTACTTCTTAAAACACTTAAAACCCCTAATTAAAAACTACCATACCCCCCACCCAAAAAAATCCATTATAAATCCAACCTATACCCCCCACCCAAAAATACCCCCCCATAAACCCAAATCACAATCACCACCCCCACCAAAACCCATCCAAATCCCAAAATCAAACCTCCCATCCTACCCAAAATTCTAAAACTTAACAACCCCACCCTATACCACCTCCACACCACACCAATCCTTTATTTCTACTGTTCTCCCATCACATCCACCATCTCAACTAACCACTTTATCACCATTCTCTCAACATTCATCACTTCAACCATCACCTTCATCAATAAAAACCACCTCCAAACTACAAAAAAACAACCAAACCCCCCCCCACAAACTAAAACTCCCTTTTATTACCCCAAAAATTTCCCCTATCAAACTCTCTTCCCTCCCACAAACTTTATCCCCAAACCAAAAACCCTTTCCCCCTCTCAAAAAAAAGGATATATAGAGACATTTATCAATATACAAATCACCCAAATCATACAAAAACTAAATCTCCATATCTCTCCACATATCCCCTTTCCAATAAAAAATACAAACTTAACTTAACATTTAAAAAAAAAAAAAACATCAAACACCAATAGAGAAAATGTTAAGAATGATAATACCACCCCACCTCCGCGCGCCCCCTTCCCAATAAAAAGAAAGAGAGTACCCACAACCACACCCTCACAAACACAAAATAAGAAAAATAAAAAAACTGAAACACACACAAAAGACACACAAACAAGACGAACAACATACAATGTAAAGTTTTCCGCATTGAAGTTTGAAAAGTAAAATTGTAGACTGTCACATAGAGCGAAACCTTAATGTTATCAAGTTCATCTCTTCTAAAGCGTGTTCGGAATTGTCCTAAAAATGTGACTTTAGGTTTTATTTGAAAACCATAGAAGAAAGGTACCTTTCAGGGTTTCCACTGAAATTTTTCGCGACATTGTGTGAAGTCATTTTTGAGTAAATATTGAGAACGAAAGGTTCAGGTCTGGCCATATCTGCAGACTTTAACTAAGAGGGAGAATGTAGAGATATCCCTCGAATCGTTTTCAAAACTGAAATCGTAAACACGTATAGTCGAACCACAAAGAAATGGTGTATCGACTGGAAGCGGAAACGGACCACTTCATTTCGAAATAGGTTGGATCTGCTGGAATACGTAAGCAGTGAAGTTATGCTTTCTCTCTAATCCGACCTATTTTTAAATGAAGTGATCCATTTCCGTTTCCAATTGATTCGCCATCTCTTCGCGGTTTAACTTTAATTTCACGGCATCTTTTGTAGTAACGTTTGGGAAACTGTGAATTCGAAAGCCCTTCATAAGAAAGTTTTCTAAATTAAGGTCTGTAAATAAATTTTAGACTATCTTGAATAACTTTGGAAGGCTCCGGATTTGGAGGCTGTCATGGGAAACTTTTTTAAACTGAAGTTTTAAAAATGGAGTTTTAGACTATATTTATGATATTGGAGGAAGTAGTGCTTGCTCTTCCATTAATAATCTCAAAATTGAAAACTAAAAGATGCACTCTTAGATTGTTTAGGAGAGTTCGGGGGTCCCGCCAGAAATGTTTCCATCTTTAGGCTCTAACCATGCAATTCGTGAAATAGTAGGTGATGTTAATGAAAAGGTTGGTAAATTCGAAGGCTCCTTCGTTTAAAAGCACATACACAAAGTTGGCGACGTCAGGAAAGGGAAAGGTGAATCCGCACTGCAATCTTTTTGAAAAATAAGTTTAAAAAATGTCATTTTAGGATACATTTGGCTAATTTAAGAGAAGAGGTAGAAAAGCGGCTTTTCTCTGGAAATGTTTAGAATTTATGCACTAAAATGCATTTCTAAACATAGGGATCTTAGGAAAGGAAGTGGGGGTCGGAACACTTCTCCAGAAATTTTCTCCAATAAGAGGGTGAAAAACGTAATTTTAAGAATTTTTCGGCCTCCTAGGGAGTTCATGACATATTTTTAGAACCGCATTTGGGCTTTCGATACACTTAAGTTTTGCTGCCCGAAGCTAGGGTCCCTTTGCTCTCTCCTAGATCCGACAGTGGCTAACAGTTAAGTTAATTTATAAAGTTTTAGCTCAAAGACTTCCCTGGCAGTGGTAATTCAAATTTCTGGTCATTTGCTGAACCATCTTTGGTAGAACATGATTAGGTTGTGCCATCCGTTAAAAAACCATCCGAGTCTGAGTCGGAATCCTCAGAATCACTTAGGGTTTTGGGAACGTTCTCCCTCAGCTCCCGCTCTTTGGATTCTTGCCCAAATCATTTACAGAACGCACGATTACATCTCCAGATTAAGCTTTTGATCAGATTAAGCTTTATAGCGTATTATATTTGTAATTAAATACAAATGAATTAGCAGTAAGATTTTAAAGGGATTTTTTCAACTATGAGAATAAGGTTTAAAAAGTTCCACAAAATTGCTGAAAACCACATTATTTTCTCAATTTTGAAAACAGTTCAGTAAGTCTTCACGTGCCACTATAAATACTCCGCCGTGCCACACTGTGGCACGCGTGCCGCGGGTTGACCACCACTGGTTTAGAAATAGTACGTAATTTATTTCAGAGATTTTTTTTTTTTTCATTTTCCTACTTTTCCCACAATGATACCAAAATTTTATCGAATGTCGTAGAACCAATTTTCAAATCTTGTCAATAATGTTACATTAACATATTGTTAATTATGTTAACTAGAGATAAAATTTAAAAAAGGGTGGCTGGGGGGGGGAGGGGAGTCTGTAAGGGGGTACTTTTAATTGAACTTTTCAATTATTAGTAGCAATTTAATTCAAGACTTTTACTCTTTGAAAGTTAGAGGTTATCTAAAAGCACTATGCTAAAGAGAAAAGCATCGACACATGAAAAGCGTTGCAAAATCGTGTATGTGTATATTTATTCAAAATGGGAGAATTAAATTTATTTAAAACTTCGACTGCGTGAGGATAATTATTACTATTAATAAAATTATTTATCATAATTTCTTAGTAAAGGTGCACCTTAAAAGTAATATTAAAAAATAAATAAAATCCAACAATTAATCGGCCTGATTTTACCGATTAATAATAATCGGCAAAGCTGCCGATTATGGCCGATTAATCGGTACTGCCGATTAATCGGTGCATCCCTACTCGGGAGTAAATAATGGTAACTAGCATTTTAAAAAAATCAAACATATGGCTTTTGAATATGGCTTTATTGCTTCGAGGAATTACTGTAACAGATTTTTTTTTATTTTAAAAATGAAGTGGGTACATTAATTAAGTGCTGTGTGTCTTGGGTATACTAAATAAATTTTTACAAGTGATTTTTTTAATTTCAATTTGAAATAATAAATTTTAACTAATAAATAAATAAATAAAATAGTTTGATCAAAAATATTTAGCAGATTTGTACACTAAGTACTAATTAATTTAGTTTTGCTTTTACTCAAAATAAAAAAAAATTCACTTTAACCCTTTCACTGCCATTTTTTTCTGAGAAAAAAATAAAATAAGTACTTAAATACATATCAGTTATATTGCAAATATTGTTAAAATTCTGAAAAAGGAAGAAAATTACACTGAATTATCAGTGATATCAAGGAATACCAGCGGGACATGCATTCACAATAATACACAGCATATTTAGCCCATAGTGTCATTTGAAACTGCGAGACCAGGGGTCAATCTAGAGAGAAATTAGGTCCGTTAAAGGACCCTTCACAAAATTCATGCACTCAAAAAAGGACTCTTCACAAAAAGCAGTCACTCCAAAAAGGACCCTTTACAAAATTCAGAAACTTCAAAAGGGACTCTTCACAAAATTCAGTCATTCAAAAATGGACCTTTCACAAAAATCCTACACTCAAAGCTGACTCTTCACAAAAATTCGAGTTTACGGAAAGATTGGGAATATTTTTTGCCGTAACTTTTTTTCACAAAATTCTGAATTATTTTTCACAAAATTCCAAAAACAGGACCTTGGTCAAATATTCTGGATTGACCCCTGGGGACATATATGTCCCGTTGGTAGCAAAAGGGTTAAAGTAATGATGTAAAGATTTTTAGATTGATAAAATAGCTAATTAATAGTTATTAAAACATTTAAACAAAACTACTTTAAAAACTGGATTTAACTTTTAATACTTTTAACTTTTTTCACAGCATAATAAGTTAATTTAAAAGAATGAGAATTAATTTTCATTAAATTTATTAATTTATTTTTTATTAAACTTGATTGATAAGATGACTAATTGATAGTTATTAAAATATTTAAACAAAACTACTCTAAAATTTGGATTTAAGTTTTAATATTTAACTTTTTTTCATTCCATAACAAGTTAATTTAAAAGAATGAATTAATTTTCATTAAATTTATTAATTTAATTTTTATTAAACTTGAACTAATTGATAGTTATGTAAACATTTGAACAAAACTACTTTAAGAGCTGGATTTAAGTTTTAATATTTAACTTTTTTCACTGCAAAACAAGTTAGTTTAAAAGAATGAGAAATAATTTTCATTAAATTTATTAATTTAATGTTCATTAAACTTGATTGATAAGATGCATAAATTTTATTTAATATTTTTCAGGATAAGAAACCTTATACGTTTATAAAAAATCTCAATAACCACTGTATTGGAGTTTTAGACAGGTTTTTGACGTTTTCGACAGGTTTTCGACGTGTCATGTCAAAAACTGGTTTTTGACGTCAAAAACCCAACCCTGTTTATTTACCATCAAAATTGTCAAATAATGAGTTAAAGATGGTAAAATTATCTTTAAAAAGCTTTTTTTATTTTTATTGTAGCTATGATATATGACGAGATATTAAATTTCAAATTTTGAACTCGAGAAAAAAAAAATGACCATTTTCCCATTCCCCGAAGATAAATTTGATATGATTCTTTTTTCGGTATCAAGTAATGCGGGTTATCTGAGTGATTTGATTTCTTGTAATTGGAAGGTAGGTGGGGGAGGAAATGGGCAAGAAATGTAAAATTACAAAAATAAAAATGTGCATATGTTCTTTTCATTCTTTTTTTCCCAATCATAGTCCAGCAAACGAAGACTCAAAATGAGGCGGGTGGGAGGGGGGGGGCATATAGGATTGAAAATTAGCACAGTGTCAGAAAGAGCTCTTAATGCTCTTCGATGGTAGAATTGGGAGGGCTGCCTCACACTGCCATCTTGGAGTTAATTGGCGTTTTTGGTCATTAGAGTTATTTGATTTTCTGACAGTAGAAAGGTCTCTCCTCTGCACCTACAAAGCAACAATGAAACAGAAATATTTGAGGGTGCTGTTTTTTACTTATATCTTTTTTTCCCCTATGCACATTTTCTTCTTTGTTTGATCAGTCTTCAGTCAATTAAATTATGTAAACACATAAACTGTTGCAGTTATAACGTCATTCAAGGGACCAAAATATTTTTTAGACTAGTCGAGTGACTTAACAGGCAAGGTATAGAGACAATAAGAAATGGAAATTATAAACTTCGTTGGTAAACTCATCATTCATTGTACGCTGCAGTAAACACTTTCCAAAAACTAAATCCTTTTCTACTTTTACATTTACTATACCAATACTGCAAAATTTTAAATACGGAGCGGGAGGGGGGAGGGGATTAAGCTTTTCTTTTCCTTTCCCAGAATTTCCTTATCGCAGGGATGAAAATCTTTCGCGGATCCGCGATTTTCCGCTTCTTGTATTTTTTCTTAACTTCCGCGATCTGAAACTTAATATTACATCAAGTTTGGAGAAAAAAATACTCATCATTAAAATAAAGCTTAAAATAAGTTGATTCAAAGTAGTAGAGGTTGAAATTATTTCCAACTTCCAAAATAACGGAAATATTTTTCCGATGCAGCATTATTGAAATCCCAAGAATGATGTGCAATTATCGGCGAACCATGCTTTCTACTTCGGCATGCTGCCAAGTTTCCATTGTAGGGAGTAGAAATTAAGAAAATTCAGTTGAAATACTAGAGATCTTGGTCAAAAAATCGTTAAAATTATTTTGATCTTTAGGATTTATCAAAATAACTGAAGCCCATACAATATTATTTGAGAATTCATTTCTTGAAGAACATATATCTAATTCATCTGAAATTGAACCCCCCCCCCTCTTTTTTTTTTTTTTTTTTTTCTTGTTTTCTACAATGTTGTGGATGACTTAAAAAGAAGTAGGGAATGTGCAATTAAGAGGTTTTAAGAAAAGTTAAAAATGCCTTCAATCTGCTGATTTTACTCTAGATTTCAGTTCACAAATTAAGAGGAAATCTCGCATGAATGTAATTCATCATAAAATATTTTTGGAAAAAAAATAGAACCGACTTCGGTTGGAAATTGCTCTAAAAAGTAAAAAATAATTTTTTTCTTTGAACACCATCGAAACTACTTTTAGAAACTACTTTTAAACATAAGTTTTGAAGTCGGCGAAAAAACGATAGGTAAAATGATATGAAACCATATTTTGCCAACTTTTTTCAGAGAAACCATTGAAAATTAAAGCAGAATATTCGTACCATTGCACGAATGTGTGGTAATTCAATGAAATGTATGCGAGTGCTCTTAAAGAACCTGTATCCATTAAAATTTATATTTATAGTTGAATTGTAGTTGCATATGACTCTATGCATTGTTTTTGCGCCGACTTCAAAACTTATGTTTAAAAGTAGTTTCGATAGTGTTCAAAGAAAAAAGTTATTTTTTACTTTTTAGAGCAATTTCCAACTGGAGTCGCTTCTATTTTTTTTCCGAAAATATTTTATTTCATTCTTTTTAGTGTAAATGCACTTAAAATAATCAAAATATAGTTAAAAACTAACATTTATGCTTTTAAATAAAGTTCAGAAAAAAGTTTAAATTTAGTTGAATTTCATGTTTGATTTAGTTAAGCCTTCATTTAAAATTCTCATCATCATTATTATTACTGTTTCATATCAACCACGTTTTGTAACAATGGATTTCCTATTTAATCATTTAGGTCAAATCGCTGTCATTATTACGATTACTGTGATCCCGATTTCTATTTCTAACGATTTCTGCAGGTTCCCGTTATCAAACCCGGACCACGAGACGATGGGACCAATAGGAAATGAAACTCTTTCTAACAAAAAAAGAATTTTTGAAATCGGTCCAGGCGTCTTCGAGAAATTTTATAACATACAAAAAAAAAAAAAAAGTCCGACAAATTGTATACCCTCCTCCTTTGTTGAAGTCAGTTAATAATATTAAAAGAAATTCTATCCGAATACGGAGCCGCGCGATTTTTCCTCTTTTTTGATTTTGAGCTGTTTTCATCCCTGTTATTGTGAAATATGGGATACATGCCCCCTTCATTTTTTTTTCTTATGAGAGTGACCCCCCCCCCCTCCCCCAAAGGACAGTTCTGTACCTCAGAACCAGACTAACGTAAGTCCATTTTCGTCATTTTTCAGTAGAGGGGAAAAACGATGTATTCGACAATCGTTTTTCCCCTCTACCGAAAAATGACGAAAATGGACTTACGTTAGTCTGGTTCTGGGGTACAGAGTTATCCTAATTATTTGTTAACCCTGAAACCCAGAGGTGGCGCTAGAAAATACCCGACAGGGGGGCACAGGTATAATTTAAAACTTTAAGCACGAAAACTAAGTTTCTCATAATATGCAGTTAATTTTAATTGAAGGGATGGGGTTCGGGACTCTCCATCGTAAAATTTTTGAAGTTGAAGTAAGAAAATAGCTATTATAAGCATATTTGGTAGCGTTAGAAAAAAGTTTGGTATCGGTGACTCTCCTGCGAAAAATTCGAAATTGAGGTTTAAAAATAGCATTTTAAACGAGTTTGAATGATTGGGGTAGGAGCACTCCCCTGAAAATTTTTCGAAATTTAAACCCCAAAATAAAGAATTGTTTTCAGGAAATTATCGTGGATGACGGAGGATATTGCTCAGAGACTCTCCTCGTGACTTTTTTGAAATTCAAGTCCTAAAAACGCTATTTTAGACAATCTTTAATTATGTAGAGGGGCAATGGTGCACTACACTGGATATATATATATATATATATATATATATATATATATATATATATATATATATATATATATATATATATATATATATATATATATATATATATATATATATATATATATATATATATATATATTTAGTTTTAAGTCTAAAAATCCCATTTGTTGGCAATTTTTGATTAAGTAGCAGAGTTTTATTGCAGATTTCTTAATTGGAGAGGGACCACGTGTGGTGCAATTTTTAATCAGAACCTCTTATTTACAGTTTCTATTTTTGAGAGATAAGGGGCTTTTATTTAAAAAAAAAAGTACAGGGGCATCGTGTGGTTCGGGACTCTTCCCCGAAATATTCTTAAGATTAACTTCTAAAAACGCAATTATTGGGGGCCTTTGTCGACGATAGGGTAAGGGTTGTGGTACAGAGACTGTCTCCCAGAAATTATTCAAAATTGTCCCAAAAACAAAAATTTTATATGCTTTTAGAATGTTAGGGAGATCTTAAATCGAAGACTGTTTCAGCAGAACTTACGTTCATTCAAAAGAGATACGACGGCAGCAACTCGATGTCCTGGAGGTTCGCGTGTTCGAAATTAGTCTGGAATTGCGTACTTTGTCAGACTAATGAGAATATCTTAAGAAAAAATAAAGTTTTTCAGTTGAATGATTTTGTTGAAATAATTTTACTGATCTGTCGGAATCAGAAAAGTTTTCGGCACTTAAATTTCTGTCGGAAAAATTTTCCCGACGAAGTTAGAAATTTTCCCCGATGGGGGGGGGCAAGACGTTTCCGACAGGGGGGCAATTGCCCCCCCTGCCCCATAGCTAGCGCCGCCACTGCCGAAACCCTAAGCGACTCTTAAGTTTTTGAAATCGCAAAAACTGAACAGTAATTGTGTTAGTTGTCGACAAGACAACTTTTGTTAGAACTAAACCCCCTTCCCTTTGCATAAGCCTGTTTGATTTCAAAAATCAGACTTTACCCTTGACCACCGTTTTCATTCCTCTTTAATTTGCCAAACTACTTAAGCTTTAAAGATAACTATTTATGCTGTTAAGCTAATTTTATGATCTTTAATTTAACTCTTGCTGATTTTTGTCGCAATTCAAAAGCTTTTGAAAAACAAGGTTAAAACTTAAAAACACTCAAATTTCAAGATAGCAGCACGAACTCTCCCCCTACCACAACAAACTTTTAGTATGTGTTAATTAGGAAACTATTTTGTATGTACCCTACCTCCTTTCGAAATTATGTATATATATTTTTTTTTTTTCATTCTTATTTTGGGCCATCGTTTTCTGGACTGTGATTTGAGAAAATAAATGAAGAGAACTTCAGCACATATTTTTTTTCTTTCTTCATTTCTTGCCCCCTTTCTCTCCACTTGCATTCTATTTTCAACAAATCGAATCACTCTAATCACCGACATTACTTCACAGCAAAAAGAAAGGATTCATATCAAATTAATTTTAGAGGTGTCAAAAATATTTACAAGTGGAAAATTGTCTTTTTTTTTTAAATTCACGGACTTTAATATGTAATATCTCTGCACTTGTCATCGTAACAACAAAAACCAAACTTTTAAATTAATTTTACGCTCCTAAGTTTAGTAATTGACTATTTCGATCGCAAATAAATAGCTTTTGAAATGTGAGATGAAAACTGAAAAAAAAAAAAAAAAACCCTCTAATATCCAGGACGGCCAGTGAGATTGTAACCCCCCCCCCCCTCAGCCGTTTTCACTGGGGACGGTTAGCATGTTCATCAAGAGCCCTTTCGGAACATGTGTGCTACTTTTCAAAACTATACATTTTTCGCGATTTTTGAAGTGAAAACTACTTGAAAATTTAAAACAATAGTACCAAGAAAATTTTGTTTTTGCGGCTGATAGAATATGTTCGTAACTTCCATATTACATAGAACTCGAATGGTGACGCTTTTAGCAAATGTGGCTAAGCCTCAAATTGACAGGATTGGAAACCGATGTCCTTGTCATTGTTTGCCGACGAGGAAAGAAAACTCGATGTAAAATTTTTTGATTGTAGTCTAAAGTCAAACTTGCTTCTGTCTCGCCGTTTATGTCTGGTATAAACATGTTATCTAAAATATGCATTTAATTTCTTTTTTAAAAAAGTCTCTAGAAAAAGACCAAAAATAATGTAGTCTAAAAGATTTTTTTCTCAAGAAAAGGAGATCATACAAAACATATCAACGGTTATTTAAAAGACAAGCAACACAACGATGGCCGAATCTGACCGAAAAATCAAGTGTCTCATATGAATCAATTTGTCAATAATATTTAATCATTTATTTATCCCCCACCCCTCTACACACATTTTTTTTTTCTTTTTTGTATAAACAACGAACGTTTAACGCTTATTTTTTTCACAATGACAAAATATTTTTCCTTGGCGTTTGTATTTCACTTCCAATTTTCTTATGAAATATATTTTGAAATCAAATTTCTCCATTCAAATCAGGCTGGTTTACAGAATAAATAGTTTTGAAAGCAAAAAATGTTGAAACAAAATTTCAGAACAGGATGTTATCGTCAGTACAGCCACTTTTGTTGTGATGCGTACGTATTTCAATTTTCGCATGGTTGAACTCATACGCACTTGGTGCATCCCCCCCCCCTAAAAAAACACATGATTAAAGCAACGCACCGCTGCGCCACGACGTAGTTAGGTTTTTTATATTAGGGCGATTCTCTGTAAACTGGTAATTGACTGTCCGAACTGAGTGTTTTAAAAATAATAAAGTGTAATAAAGTAATTATCGCTCTTAATACAAATAAAGCATTAATACTTTGTGGCCAATTGTATTTGGAGTGATAATAATTTAATTTATTTTTCTAGAAATTATCTAAGCGCCAAAAACACAGTCCCCTGGCTGTCCGTCCAATCCTAAAGTAGTATATTACTGTATTTTGAAGAGATAGTGTTATTTCAAAGAGAAGCACGTTAATTGAGACGACTACATAAATTGTGGCAATGAATGATCGTAAATAGGGAATCGTAACGGTACGTAAATGAAGCAACCTATCACTATATTTGCTTATCTAAATGAATAAGCTATATTTTCTATGAGTAGGTATAATTATGTATTTCCAAAACTTAAAATTGTCATGTAAATTCTGTCCGGAGTTTTTTCAAACAGTCCCCTGCAACAAATTCAAAGCTGTAAAACGAAAAATCTATAACTTTTACAAATTCTTTTTGGCATGAAGTTTAAAGTAATCAGTGTGAATTTGCCGAAATAGCCGAGAACGGTGTTGAAACGCTATACTTAGCTTAGTTTGTGAGCCAATATTTGTGATGAAAGTATGCATCAGGGTCGTTGCGAAAACGGTCGTCTGGGAAGTGATTTTATTAATGTCAATTAATTTAATTATTCAACATATTAGTAATTATGTCCACGATTTGTGCCTTAATTTATAGGTAGTCTCGTAACTAATTATGTTCCAATAGTTTTGCAGATATTACGCAACAAAGAGCAAAAACATAATCACCTGGCACAGTCCCCTGCCTAGTTATACTATGCGGGGGACTTTCCCCCAATCATGATTTATCAGAAAAACACAAACTTCAACCGGCCCTCCTTCAAACCAAAGTAATAGATTCATTTTCTGAGCAATAGTATTATAATTATACGAACATTTCAAAAAACCGTGCCCGGACAGATTTCGTGTGAAAAATGACGAGTGTGATGTGTAATCGCCCTTTACTTAAATTCATTGACTAGTGTGTTACAAAACGCAATTAGAAGAATTGTCTTTTTTTCTGTCTTCAATTTTGCATTCCATGTTGAATATTTCTCTAAAATTTCCCCGAAATGATACTCGATTCATATAAAACTGAAATTAGTCAGCTCTCAATTTAAAGTTCGTTAGTTCAAACGAAACAAAAAAAGTTCGATGCCATAAAACACATTTGGATAAAAACTTTTATTTCCCATTAGTAATTTTCCTAAATCGTCTTTTTGAGATTTTGTAAAAATTACGGACCTACTGTTTAATTACAAAACGTACTTCCTTAAAAATCGCAATACCCTTATCTGTTGAGTAAATTGTTCTTCTATTTCAATGTTCGCTCCCCCCCCCCCCCCACACGTGTTATCTATAAATCGAACTGTAACCCACTCTTATTTTTATTAGTTTTATTGTTATTGACGGAATTTCATAGGGTTTTCAGAGAATCGTTATTTGCTCAGGAGTAAGGTTTAACTTGAACGATTTTTACCTCTACATGGGCACTTCGTAGTCTTTTTTTTTATTGCTTTTTCACTTGTTTCTCATCGTGCATTGCTCATTTGTGAGTTTGTACACTTGAGTCGATGATGCTGTTTCTCTGTAGCCCATGAATGTAGTGCGGCTAAGGTTTTTTTTTTTTTTTTTTTTTTTTTTCCAATTTTCACTCAATTTCAATTGCCAATCAATGTAGGTTAAAAGATTCTGAAATTTCTTTGATTAGTAATGAAACTAATACATCAAAGCAGGGCATCCGTATTGTCGAAACAATTTTGTGACATACTGCTGCTCAAAAAGTGTCCTTTTTTAATCTATGCCAAAATGCAACACCCGTACGAAAAGAAATATCCCCCTCCCCTTCCCCAAATAAACCAGTTTTTGCCGTGAAAGTAGCGAGAGGGGGCGGGGGGAGAGCTAGTCCCAACCAACATGTTCATAAGATTGTTTATTTTCCTTTAAAATAAAAACTTCGTTTTCGTTTTAAAAAGCCTGCAAAAAATACATTTGTACTTTAGCTCAATATAATTTGTATTGTGTACCGTTTATTAAATCAAATGAAAACAAGAAGCAGTTGTTTAAAAGTGTTACTGCATTGCTACAGCAAAATGCTTTAAAATTTGGTAAACCATATAGTATATTATATAGCAGTGAGTGACCGCCCCTAAACAAGGGCTAAGGCTGAAAAATGCAATACACCGCCAACTCGGTTATTTCCATCCATGGACTGCAGTTTCGTGCTGATTATGCTCTCATCAGCTTGGAATAGGAAAGTAACCGAGTTTTGGCAAACATCCTCTAATATAGCAAAGAGAGCCAAAAAAACTGGTAGCTAATGTGAAATTAGAATACCAGCGAGCGACCGCACTTGGTACGGTACAACTCGTAAATTTTAAGACATGAAACTGCAGTCCATGGATGGAAATAAGAGTTGGCGGTGTATTACATGTATATTATTATTCATACTTACAATCATTTACGTGTTGAAATATTTCTGCATTCTTTGCAGTATCAAATATGTTTTCTTTGAACTATTTATTACATTTCGTTGCAAAGTAAAAAAGTAACATTTATTTTCGTCATTATGGTGTTGTAGAAATATATAATTCCAGTAATTGTTTTTTGGTGCACTGCACTTTCAAATGCTATAAAATTTAAATTTTTTCGCAGATTTTTATTATTGATATTGTTTCTATTAATCATTCTGCTAAATATCATATAATTTAAAGGCAAACGGCGATGTTAGAAACTTTTACAGTTAGAAAACTGCTCTAGTGATGGAGATCTTACTAAAATCCTACAACTCTCAGTTGAGAAAGAAAAAGTGGCTGACTTTCCATTCTAGCTACTGAGCACAATTTCGTTTCTGCAGTTGAGCCATATTACTTTTCATTGACACTGCTAGAAGGAACAAAATCCTATTCCAATAATTCGCTTCTGCTAAGGTTTTTCATTGGTCTTCGCACATGTACGCTAGTTTCTGCGATGGAATAAAGATTTGCTCTCTAAAGATCGTCTGTGTTCCAGAGCAGTTCATTCTTCACGGTCGGCGCCGATTTCAACGCGCTGAAGTTGTCATGGACATGCACTGTCCAACTGTTCCGCTTGATGTCATCAAAAGATTACCTGGGCTGAGATCGTTAGAATTTTATATCTCTACCAACCGTGGGAGGAAAACGGAAACGGCACTTAGTTAATTTCGTTTTGTTCACGAGTAACATTTGAAACATCGTAATAATGCTTTGCTTTCTTGTTCAATTGATTTTGGTTTTGTGCCCCGGGGATGTCTTTATCGGTCATTGTGTGAGTTCCTTCAGAACATTAACTTTCTAGGAATATTTATGTACCAAGCATGTTTTTTTTTTCGTTATGCTTTAGTATGGTATTTCTTATTTTTTCTCTTTTTTTTTCTCCAAAGCGCATACTGATTTAATTTCAAATCTACTAGTTACTGCTCATTTATTCGTGCGGCTTATTCGATTTTTTCATACAGTGTACGAATTTCGAGAAAATCGTACGATTTTGTTAGGTAGTTTGTGCATTGTGAAATAACTTTGAATGATTCGCATATTTCATGATAAATGTCAAATGTAAAAAACTTTTAACTTTACTTTCTAACTACCCTGTTTTTAACGGTTTAAGCACTTAGGAAGGAACTGCACCACTAATACATATGGGCGATTCTCTGTAAACTGGTAATTGGCTGTCCGGACCAAGTATTTTAAAAATAATAAAGTGTAATTAAGTAATTATCGCTCTTAATACAAGAAAAGCATTAATACTTTGTGGGCCAATTGTATTTGGAGCGATAACAATTTAATTTTTTTTTCTAGAAATTATCTAAGCACCAAAAACACAGTCCCCTGACTGTCCGAATCCCATAGTTTAACTGTTAAAGATAGTATTTCAAAAAACCTATTAACACTACATAAATTTGGCAATTAATATCTAAAAATAGAATAATGAAGCTATATTTTTCTTATGAAAGAAAGTATAATTACGTATTTCTAAAACTTAAAATTGTCAAGTAAATTCTGTCCAGAGTTTTTTCGAACAGTCCCCTGCAACAAATTCAAAGCTGTAATACGAAAAATCTATAACTTTTGCAAATTCTTTTTGGCATGAAGTTCAAAGTAATCAGTGTGAATTTGACGAAATCGCCGTGAACGGTGTTGAAACGCCACTTTGTTTAGTTCGAGAGCCACATTTGTGCTGAAAGTATGCATCGTGATCGTTGCGAAAACAGTCCTCTGGGAAGTGATTTTATTAATGGCAATTAGTTTAAATATGAAACATATTAGTTAATATGTCCACGATTTCTGCCTAAATTTATAGGTAGTCTTGAAACTAATTATGTTCCAATAGTTTTGCAGATATTACGCTACAAAGGGCAAAAATACAGCTACCTAGCACAGTCCCCTGCCTAGTTATACTAGGCAGGGGAGTAACCCCCTATCATGATTTATCAGAAAAACATAAACTTCAAATGGCCCTCTTTCAAACCAAAGTAATAGATTCATTTTCTGAGCAATAGTATTATAATTATACGAACATTTCAAAAAACCATGAGAACCATGATTTCGAGTGAAGAATGACGAGTTTACAGAGAATCGCCCATATCCATTTCTGTCAACTTTTATACATTTCATGTAAAAATTACGCATTTTGATCATTTTTTATCTATCTATTTTCATTCTTTCTATTTGCAAGTCGACATGTTACAAATAAACAACGAAGCAACGAAACAATGTGCTCGAAATTCACCAATGAAAAGCGCAACTGCTCATAAATGGGCACAAATTAACGTTTGATTCACAATGTAACGTAAACACATAACTGTTATTAAATGTTAATTCTTCTAATTAATGCTTTCATAAAAACTGAAAAGTAATGAAGTAGAACGATAGGGGAAAAAATTCTGAAATTTGCGTTTTGATTTTCAACTTGAATTGTTTACCTTTTTAGAGTCATTTCAGTTGATTTGATTGATTAAATTTTATTCAAATTGCAACTACCCTTTCTCATTCGTTAAATTTTCTTGAGGAAGGAAAAACCTGAAAGTTTTGAATGCTTTCTAGTTGGACGCTTCACTTAATCATCTATTTCATTGCAGACATAGATTCGTGTCATCAACTCGAACAACCTCTATATTGTTTTGAACATTTATTCAGGGAAAAAATATTCCTTTACGTAAAATTCTTAATATTAATCATAATATTTACCATTTACGCCTTTTTCATTGTTTCAATAATGACCTAATGTCATTAGTTATCGATTCTTCAGTCAATTGACATTAGTACTTGAATTCTTCAGTCAACATTTTCTTTGTTTGTCTACTCTCCAGCTCCCTCTTTGGATAATGGCCAAATGTTCTCGAATAGAGAAATTAAAATTTGCTATTTTGTCTTCCCATGCCGTGAATTGCCATTGAATGTACCTTTCTTTCTCTCAAGAACGTATGATTTTAAATGGCTGATGGTTCGACATCGCCTCTTCTGACTTTCATTCGCTTATTAACACATTTGGGGCAGGAGGGGACTATCTGGAAATTTTTAAGCTCTTGTTATCAGATGCAGAAACATAAAGGAATTGTAAACCCAGCTTAACAACCGTAGTAGACTCGTGACCAGGAATTTATAAAGAAAAAGGAGTTTTAATGGCCTTTAATTCCTTGTCTGCATAGTTGGAAAAAAAAAACTGAGGCAAATAATTCATTTCCGTTGAATGGCCACAGTCTAGTGCGCAGCAAAACAAAAAGGTATTGGAGGTTAACCCCCTCAGAATAAGAACCCTTGGTCGTTTAACCAAACCTTCACAGTTTACTGTGTGGCAGATTTCAGAAATTATTAGAATTTTCCAAATTCTTTTCATAAAATGTATCAGACTTTCTGAATAAATTTCATCGAAAGAAGTTTTGTTAAGATACGAATTATAACTACGTACATATTTCTCAAGCACAATTACCATTCATCTTCATCGCTGCAAAATTCTCCTTTTGTGATATGTCAAATTCAGCAGTTTCTCCACAGCTGGTTTTACAAAATGAAATTTCAGTCGGTAAAGATTGAACAATGGTAAATTGCAGCAAGGTTTCTGAGAAGCACTCTGTCAGGGTTGCCCGAACTTAAGTTTTTGGAAGGGGGAAATTCCAAATTTATCGAATGATACTTCAAATTTTATCGCCTGATAAAATACAAGCATGCTCACATTCCCACATCTAACGGAAAGAAACATTATAATTTTTAACAGATAAAATTTAAACAATTTTAAATGCTTGAAAGCAAACTTCAAGTCCATTGTTATACCATAGACTTCATTGTGACTTTCTCTTTAACGTGAGCACGCTTGCACTTTCAGCGGTGAAAAACACCAGTGGTTATATTTTAAGACACTATCTTAGTGGTTTCAGTTTCATGGTTCTCAAGACAAATGCGTCTGTTATGTAGTGAGTGAGCCACGCGTTGTGGTTGTCTACAGACTAACAGACTACAGATATTCATCGCCGAGCTATTCCATTCAGATAGAAAACTTTTACGTGACGAGGTCGAAGGCTACGAACTCTTATTCTGTATTAACGACG
>JAXGGA010014935.1:0-30631 GCA_038373865.1 Uloborus plumipes | reverse complement strand
GCTACTCGCATGGGAAAAGAAAAGAAACCACCTGATTTCGGACTCTGACGATTCTAGAACTCTCGCACATTTGATAGATTTTATCCAAAAGGAAGTCAAAGGAGAAGAAATGATAAAACTCTCGAACTGATTTTGCTTTTAAAAAATTCCGTAATAAAGAGACTAATTGTGCACAGGAGTATCAACCGAACTTATTAACCGCCTCATCATTAGTAAGTACAGAGGATAAAGGTAAGAAATTCAAAATTGTGTGTGTATTTTTTCTGACAAGATACATCCTAGTGAAAAATGTTATTCGGCTGAGAAAATGTCTTTTAGTGTTAAACAAAAAATATTGTTGAAGAAAGGTGCTTGTTTTATGTGTCTAAAAAGAACCGGTCATTTAAGTAAGTTCTGTTGCGTCATGATATGCAAATACTGCAGCGCCCTCATCTTGTTAAAAGCTCGCTCCTCTTGAGGTGCGGGGCAGTTAGTCATACCGTAGAGGCTGGTGCAAGCTTCTTACCGCACGCAGCCATGTTTTAATAGTTTTTAATAAACCAATGTTTTACTGGTTTTAGTCCTTATGTTGTTTTTACCATTTACAGTCCATTTTTAAACTTATACCTCAATATACCTACTACCAAAGTGGTCAGTCGAGCCCGATAAGATAAAAAATTCCAAGTGATCCGGATGCCTGAAGAATCGAATAAGAGGGCTGAAGTTTCTGCTGCAAAAGTACCCAGCTCGATAAACCGCCAGCGTGGAATAATCAAAGGAAAGGTGACTCGTGTCGAGACCTTCCTCAATACCGTGGAGCCTAATGAAGATACCGAAGTTAAACTAAACGTAAAAACAGAAAACTTGAAGTCTATCCAAATAGAGTTGCAAGCACTCCAAAATGTATTAACAGAGTTACCGGACACGATCAACATTACAGAAGATTTGCAAGCATTTGAACAAATTCAAATCACCATCGAAGAGGTTGAGGTAAGAATTCGATCGCTCCTATCGCAAGTTCGTAAAAACACTGCTTCTCAGGCTAATCTTAATGTATCGGCTACTCAAAATGAAAATAATCTTAAAACAAAATATAAACTACCAGAGATACCGTTGCCGATTTTCACCGGAAAGTATGAAGAATTTCAAAATTTCTCAATACAGTTTAAAGCTTTAATTCATGAAAATGAACAGCTGAATGATATGCAAAATTATTTTACCTTAAATCTGCGTTAAGAGGTCAAGCTCATTCTTTGCAAGCCTCAGAAGATACATATGAATCTTTATTAATTCCTTAACTTCCCGTTACGAAAATAAAAGACTTGTAGTTAACGCTCATATTCGAAATTTGTTTAACATCGAAAAATTGACTAATGAATCCCCTAAAGAATTACGGAATTTAATCGACACCTTCAAAAAAAATCTACGGGCTTTAAAAGTCCTATAGTTTGATAGAAATAACTTATCTGATGTCATGTTGTCCCACATGTAATGGTTCCATTGTTGGATGCATGCCTATTCCTCTTGATGTAAAAAAGCCTATGCCTGGAATTGCACAAATCTAGAAATATAAATCTTGAATGATAAATATAAATGCAGTAAATATACTTAACCGCATTTGCTTACAATGAAATCTCAACGGAGTCCATTGAATCCAGCTCCACAGTTCAAAGGGGATAATAAGCGGAGAGGTTAAAAAGCTGCAGAGCCAACGAAAGAAGCGAAAAGAGTTCCAGTGACAGGAGGTGAAGGAATAGATCAGAAAAAAATTCCCGAATGCAAAGAGAAGAGTGAGTCTGATCCAGTTTCTAGTATCAATTGTAATGGTTACATTATTGGATGCATACCTATTCCTCTTGATGTAAAAAAGCCTATGCCTGGAATTGCCCAAATCTAGAAATATGAATATTAAATGATAAATATAAATGCAGTAAAT
This sequence comes from Uloborus plumipes, assembly GCA_038373865.1. NCBI lineage: Eukaryota > Metazoa > Arthropoda > Arachnida > Araneae > Uloboridae > Uloborus > Uloborus plumipes. The sequence goes on along the minus strand of JAXGGA010014935.1, from coordinate 28,716 downwards.
ATACTTAACCGCATTTACTTACAGTGAAATCTCAACGGAGTCCATTGGATCCAGCTCCACAGTTCAAAGGGGATAGATAATAAGCGGAGAGGTTGAAAAGCTGCAGAGCCAACGAAAGAAGCGACAAGAGTTCCAGTGACAGGAGATGAAGAAGTAGATCAGAAAGAAATTCCCGAATGCAAAGAGAAGAGTGAGTCTGTTCCATTCTCTAGCCCAGGGCTCTCCAACCTACGGCCCGCGGGCCGGATCAGGCCCACGAGCAGATTTTTTTTTCGGCCCGCGGAAAAAAATCTGTTTTTTCAATCAACCCCCTTTTTTTTAATATCTTTTTTTATTAAATTAATCAGAACAGTGATAATCTCATAGTGAACAGTTCTTTCCCGGAAAAAGACTTTAAGAACATAAAAAGTCACGCTCGAGTTATGCTTTCTCTTTTTTGGTCTACCTATACAAGTGTGAGCAGACATTTTGAAAAATGAAGCATGTTAAATCTAAGTACAGATCCTCTTTATCAAATGAACATTTAAAATCAACTTTAATGATTGGAACTACAAAGTTTGACCCTAAATGGACCGAAATGTTAAGAGGCAAATAAATGCAATCTTCTCATTAAAAATTGTCCTAAGCGTTGCACTTGCTCTGTCCTCATTTATTGTTAAGTTTCTTATCATCATTAATACATAAAATTCATTTAATAAAATTGTAGTACATTGCAAGGATTTAGATTTTAGTCTCGTTTGGCTTTTTTTTAAACTTCTTTTGGAGAGCAAAATGCATTTTGTGGGAAAAAATGACTTTTATTTCAGTTCTCTGAACTGCTCTCTAAATTTTACGAGTTTCCGTAATGTTACAAAAACACCGTCTGAACTGAACTATTTTTGGACCGTTGGCCCGCCTCGTTTCCAAAAATTTTCAATTTGGCCCCCGAGTAAAAAAGGTTGGAGACCCCTGCTCTAGCCCCAATTATAATGTTTCCAATGTTGAATGCATGCCTATTCCTTTAGATGTAAAAAACCCATTGCAATTCGTTTATGGTTAGTGTACAAAAGTATTTTGTACTAAATCTGGTATTTGGAGATATAAGAAAAAATGTAGTGAAGAAGCAAGTAAGTTAGCTAGAAATAATTTGGTGGAAGAAACTTCTGTAATACTGTATACTTGTCCTGTGTGTAGTAGAACTTTTAAAACAAATTCTGGTCTTTTAAATAAAAAAAGTGTCAAAACAATATAAATAATCAATTAGTAAGTTCATGTTTCCATCCTGAGTATAACTTTAAATATAATTACAGTAGTCAGCTCTATGACCATATTAATAAGTGTCATGAAAGTGATGTGGAAATCCAAAAGCATACTTTTGATTCAATGGAAAATTTTAAACTCTGGTTAGATGAGACTGCAACAAAAACTTTAAGTTCGTATCGAAAGACAACAGGAAGTAAAGGTGATAAAAATAAAGTGCGTCATTACTATGCTTGCCAGTTCCATAGGAAATCAATTGTCCATTCAGAACGTCTTACCAGAAGGAGAAATTCTAAAGGAGTATTGCCATCGAATTCTACATGCCCAGCTCGGATTATTGCTCATGAAGAACTATTGGAGTCACAGCATATTATTACCCCGGCCATAACCATGCACTTAATTGAAAATATTAAATTTAATCCTTTGATAGAAAGTTGTCGAAACATAATAAAAGCCCAGGCGTCAATGGAAGTTTCAGTTTCAAAAATTCAAGAAATTCTTCGTGATGGAGCAGGTAAAAGAGGTATCTTCCCCCAAAAGAAGCTTTTGTAAGTAAGAAGAATATTAGGCATTATGTTAATCAAGCTCATGCGTCTCTGATCCAGAAGGACCCTTTATCAGTAAATTCACTTGTGCAAGAATTAAGTACAGAACCTTTTAATCCAGTTATTTTATACAAGCCTCAAGGACAATCAACTGTATTTGGTCCAAATGGACTCGATATTTTGCCTTCTTCATCAACCTCTTTTGCACTTGGTATACAAACGGAAGAACAGAAAGAAATGCTGATTGCAAAAAGCAATAGAATATTATGCATAGACTCAACTCATAAAACTAACCAGTATGTTATTTATTTGTTAAATTTAATTATTCCAGACGAATTTGGTTCCGGTTACCCCGTAGCTCATTTCATCATCAGTGAATTGGATCAGGAGACCATGTATAATTTATTTTTGAGCATCAAAGAAGTCATTCCAAATTTAGATGTTAATGCAATCATGACAAGGCAACATTTGCCGCTTTTGATAGGGTTTTCGGTCCAGGTTTAAAACATTTGTTGTGCAAATGGCATGTGCATCGTGCATGGCAACGAAAACTTAATTCTTACATCTCAGATTTAACACTAAGAAATAAAATTTACCATGATTTAGTGACTATGCTAGAGGAGAGAAGCAGCAGCGAATTAGAGAAATTAATGAGTGCATTTGTCAGAAAATACGAAGAAAAAGCACCGGGATTAGTTAGCTATTTGAAAGATAATTATTTCAATAAAGTTGAACTATGGCTTTTAGGAATTTTCCACATCACTTTACTGATACAAACATGTATTGTGAATCTTTTCATAATAAGTTAAAGACAATTTATTTCAAAAGAACAATTAATAGACGATTAGATTCTTTAATTAAAGTGCTTTTCCAATTTGAGGAAGATACTTTTTTCGCACATCTGTATAATATTGTAATTAAAAAACCTCACAGTGTTTATCCACCAAATTATTTCAGACGCCACCACTCTGCTATGAGAATTGCTGATTTTGATGTAAATATTATAATTAATAATACTTGGGCTGTTAGATCTCAGACTGATGATAAAGTTCACTACACAGTTTGAAAATTAAATGATGAGTGTAATCAAAAATATTTTTGTTTTGAAAGATGCATTAAATTATCATGTTTGAATTTATGCAGTCATCTATATTATTGTAACTGTCCAGACAGGCATACACCATGTAAACACATTCATAAAGTACATTCTTTAATATCGAGACAAGAAGTTACAGATCTTGAAGAATGTGCTTTACCAGCCATCAGTCAAAAATTCACAAACTACAACTTTAGCTGTAGAACCATCAGTAAAAATAAGCTCTAAGACGAATAATCTTCAAGTGTGTAGAGAACTAGCATCAGAGCTACTCACTTTAATAGAAAATAAATCTGTTCAAGAGTTATTACTAAATAATATTGTAAAAAATTTTAAATATGGTTTCTAGTTGCAAAGGAATAATAAGTCAAAAATTGTAATTTTTGAGTTATGACCGTCATTAAACGTAGTTTACCCGTCTCTACCAATCTTCAAAAGAGCCAGAAGTTGCATTGAAAAATCAGCCGCCAGAGAGTAGTTAAGGCGTTTTGTTGTTATCAAGATGCATAGGACCCCTTGACACTGAAATGCCACATCTTGAGTTGTCGTCCAGCCGTCGTAGAGTAATGTGCGTAACTAACTATCATAGTTTGAGATGTATCGGTCTTCATATTGACAAATTCAAAAATACTAAAATGTGCCTAGTCAGCCCGGGAACAGTTTTTTTGCAATTCCTGAAAAACGTAGTTTTTTGAGTTGTGGCACTTTTGTAGCAACGGTGCGATTTCACTAGACTTCAAACAAGTCTTGGATACTATTAACATGCCAACCATTGGCGGAGACGGTTGTTGTTCAAAACTTGGATGCTGTGATTGGAAAAATAACCTACATGATGAATGAATACTCATTCAACGGTGACTTATTTATTATGGAGAATGAAAACAATGAAGAGATTACTGATGTGGCACCAGGTAAGAGTAACATTAAATAATTATTTTAATAAATCTTCTGTTCTTTTCTGCTATACTTATTCCCCATTATTACGGATTTAGATTCAGGAAATATCTTTGTAGATATTGATAATACATCTATGTATATATAGCTGTTAGAGTTATTTTGATTGAAAATTACCTATTAAATTTTATTTCAGACGCTTTTTCTGGTCATGACGTCAATTCAAATGAGCTTTTAAAAAAAAAGAAAAGGGGACTTTTAAGAAAAGTTTTTGACTTCTTGACTCCGAGGTAAGTCTGTTATTAGAGCTTCCGGGCTCACCGTAACAAACAAAGACCGCCTGTTCTCTTTCCTGTTGTCAGTCGTTGATATTTTTCAACGTGCAAAATTTGGCTCATCGTGGAAACCTATCCAGACTGGTGTGATATTATCTTCTGTAAATGTCATGAACATCACGGAAAAGCTGCTTGCATCTGGTTATCAGTTCTTCTTACCTAGCAGGCTCACACAAGATGCGTTAGAAAATGTATTTTCACAGGTAAGAAGAAAGTCCGGATCCAAGCCTACCGGTCTTCCAGCCAAGACTAGCATGAAGATGATTTGTGTGTCACAATTTATTTCGGATATAAAGAATTCAAGCTACGCTTCCGATTCTGCTTATCATTTGTTTGATGATTTTGAGTTAAAAGCTCCTGCTGCAAAATTAAGTGCCTCTACAATCCGGGAAAATACTACTGTGCCAAATGCTGAACCAAGTGTTGCAACACCTCCACCATCGCAAGCTAGAAATATTGTTGCTGAGGAGAACGATATTTTTTATATTGCTGGCTCAACATTAAATGAATTGTTGAAGCGGAAGCACATTTGTGATAAGTGTAAAGTAGTAATGCAGTGTTGTGAAGATCAATCTGAGCGTGATGTACCAAACTACAGAAAACTGTTAACAGAGTACAGTAACAAGGGAGGTTTAAAGATGCCTTCTGGCATTTACAGAATTTGTAGGGAAACCGAGCGGCAGATACAACAAACTAAAGAAAATCTGCTGTCTGAAAAAATATGTTTGGACTCAACTTTTGTTGAAGACATTGAAAAGGCATGCAGCAATGTTAATTTGCCTACATGTTGTAAAGTTAAACAAAAAATAATAGTTCATTATTTTACTGTTCGATGTATAGGTTTGAAAAATCAATTAATTGAAAGGGCTGCCCATACAAAATGTTTTGCTTCTCAGTCGGCAAACAAAAAGCAAAAAAAAAAAATAAATAAATAAATAAAATAAACTCTTGTCCATATAAAAAATGATTATGTTTTAAATGTATCATTAGTATTTAAAATCACTGGTTTGTCTTCAATGATTTCTTGATTTTTTTTTTTTTTTGAAATTGCTCTACTTGACTTATTTTTTGTCTTTTGATTCTTCAATTTTAGGGATTAATTGATTTAGTTTTGTTAATTATTAATATTGAACTATATTTTTTTTCTTAGTTTCTTAATATCCTCCACTTAATATGTGTTTTGGCTTCAAGATATTTTGCCCTACGCAATAATATGCATGCACAGGTTGTAGTTGATTTAAAACTACTCAAACTTACTCACAAGGAAAAATTTTTGTATCTAGTATGACAGAGTGTGTATTGAGTCATTCAGAATTGTGGTATATGGGCGATTCTCTGTAAACTGGTAATTGGCTGTCCGGACTGAGTATTTTAAAAATAATAAAGTGTAATAAAGTAATTATCGCTCTTAATACAAGTAAAGCATTAATACTTTGTGGTCCAATTGTATTTGGAGTGATAACAATTTAATTTTTTTTTCTAGAAATTATCTAAGGTCCAAAAACACAGTCCCCTGGCTGTCCCAATCCCATAGTCTAACTGTTAAAGATAGTATTTCAAAAAATCTATTAGCACTACACAAATTTGGCAATTAGTATCTAAAAATAGAATAATGAAGCTATATTTTTCTTATGAAATTAGGTATAATTACGTATTTCTAAAACTTAAACTTGTTATGTAAATTCTGTCCGGAGTTTTTTCAAACAGTCCCCTGCAACAAATTCAAAGCTGTAATACGAAAAATCTATAACTTTTGCAAATTCTTTTTAGTATGAAGTTTAAAGTAATCAGTGTGAATTTGCCGAAATCGCCGAGAACGGTGTTGAAACGCTACTTTGCTTAGTTTGAGAGCCACATTTGTGATGAAAGTATGCATCAGGGTCGTTGCGAAAACAGTCCTCTGGGAAGTGATTTTATTAATGTCAATTAATTTAATTATAAAACATATTAGTTATTATGTCCACGATTTGTGCCTAAATTTATAAGTAGTCTCGTAACTAATTATGTTCCAATAGTTTTGCAGATATTACGCAACAAAGAGCAAAAACACAGTCACCTGCCACAGTCCCCTGCCTAGTTATACTAGGCGGGGGACTTACCCCTTATCATGATTTATCAGAAAAACACAAACTTCAATTGGCCCTCTTTCAAACCAAAGTAATAGATTCATTTTCTGAGCAATAGTATTATAATTATACGAACATTTCAAAAAACCAAGCCCGGACAGATTTCGGGTGAAAAATGACGAGTTTACAGAGAATCGCCCATATATGAATCTTGCTCTTTCATCTTATTCGCATAATCTTACTAATTTTTATAAAGTAAGAAGTTTTTCTTTTTTAATAGATTGTATTTGCTAATAGTCTAGCATTGGCACCTATACAGAATGTAATTATTAAAAACCACTCAAACCTACTTGCTTAGTGTGTAAAATAATGTGTAGATTATTGTAACAAGAACAAGTATTACGCCAAAATTAAATTTTTATTTATTATGTTATCATTTGTTCCTTCCTGTACTTTATCTTAAAAGAATTTTTTTTAATCCTTCAATTGTGTTCAATATTAATCAGGTTTATTATAAAGTAATTTATGGGTGATTCTACGCTATTTGAATTCAGACGGCCAATGGAAAAACTTCATGTAAAACTGAGTTTATTAATGTTTTTGTATGCTTAAGCATTACAGACTATTATCTTTTATATGGACCACCCAATTAATTCACTACAATTATTTTATTTTAGCATTTATAGCTGAAAATAGTCATAAATGTATACTACCCTGGCCTGTCCAAATACTAGTTTTTATACAAACATGTTCGACTTTCAATTTTTGCTAACTTGGCATAACGTTTTCTGCCATAATCATACACTTACATTAACAGAGAAACATGCTTCATCATTAAACATTAAAAAATATTTATTGTTATTTTAAAAAAAATATACTTTTCAACGGGCCATATCAACAGTGTCACCCTCACCTGGCGAACTTCAAAGACTGAAATTTAGCATAAAAAATGCAAAAGGATGACTTTGACTGCGAATAACCAGTGTAATACTGAGTAAAGTTAAAAGCAAGCTAAGTGGTTTTAAAAAAATTCATATATTATTGCATCGGTTCTCGTTGAAAGTGCCTCCAAAGCGTACTGCGCCAGTCGCTGTAGTATTTCCCCTGGTAAGTATAACTTTTTATATTTCATCGTTACATAAATGTGCGTATGTATAATGTAATGCTTATTGTGTGCAGACATCACGGTTTACGTGAAGTTCTGGTAAGAAGAACGCGTGATGTTGTTTTTATAGGTAATGTGTGATTTTGTCACTTCTCTGGCGTCACTCCCCTGGCAGTTTTGTTCTAAAAAAGGGTAAATATACATTAAAACTGTGTTATAAGCATAATTAATTTCATTTTTAATCTTAATTGCCCCTCTGAATGCAATTTGAATGAACGTAAATAATGCGGGAAGTATTTTTATTTTGGATCTGCGGTGCGACTTGTATGCAACATGTCGTGCTTTCAAGATTGATTTTTTTTTATTTTATTACAACGTGAAATTTTTTTTGAATACAGGTCTTATAGAAATGAGTCCATGCTCTGATTTTTCACCGAAAAATAAGTGAAATAATAGTAAATCAAACCAGAATCCTGCCAATAGTGTCACTCCCCTGGCAATGCATTTTCCCCTGGTATCGATAAACCCCTCAAAAATTGAAATTTCTTCTGGCCCTTACCACTACAATCATAAATATAGCGGCTACTAGTGATATAATGAATGTGAAATTGAACAGATTATTTTTTCTTTGGGGACACAAAAAACGCATTGACCGTAGAATCACCCTTATATACTGTTCTTCAAAAAAATTATTGCTGCTCCCAGTATATTTGAGTCAAGTTCATGCTGAAAACCCTGTATGATATACAATATATTCAAATGGCACCATTGCATTTTCGGTTTAAGGAATTAATAGTTTAAAGATGAAACATAAATGCGCTATTTATGTATTTTAGTGTGTTATATTAAATTGTATTTAATCTCTATCCTGATTGTATTTCATTAAGACAACACATTAATATTATTATGTTATCATTTGTTCCTTCCTGTACTTTTATCTTCAAAGTTTTTTTTTTTTTTTAAATCTTTCAATTGTGTTCAATATTAATCAGGTTTATTTCAAAGTAACTTACACACTGTTCCTCAAAAAAATTATTACTGTGCTACCAGTATATGAGAGTCAAGTTCATACTGAGAACCATGTATAAAACATGTTCAAATGGCACCATTTTATTTTTCGGTTTAAGGTATTTAATGCATTATTTATGTACTTTAGTGTGTTATATTAAATTGTATTTAATCTCTATCCTGACTGTATTTTGTTAAGACAACACAATACCACAGAACTATCAGAATTAAATTTTCAAATCTAATTATGTAATATCACCTTGGTCACGACTTTGAAGAGCAACAAGCATGAACAAACACCAGAGTTGATTGAAAAAAATTAATTCTATGTTTAAAAAAGTTTTTTTTTTCCTTCAATCCAAATACTATATGTTTTTTGAACCCATCCCATCAGCTTGGATTTTTTATAAAAGACGATGTCTGATTTCCGGGGGGAGGTAATTATAAAAAAGGCTATCACTTGGCTTTTTTTTTTTTTTACAAACGATCCAATAAATTATCTAAAAGATTTGCAATCATCTATTTGGAAATGTTTTACATTTGGGCCATTCTCTGGTTACGCACGGGACATTTGCAGACTTTTGAAGTTCATAAAATCGGTGGAAAAGGTTGTGCATTCATGTTTTATTGCAGTTTTATTATAAATCAAGATTGATTCTTGAAGTTTAAGTGCAAAATAAAATTATAATTATTGTTTAAATATGTAGAAAATGATTGATTATGCTGGTTACGCACGGGACTCGGAAAGAAAAGAAAATTCCACTTTTACTTATATAGCTCATGAACCCTGTGAATTTAGAACTTCTATCTAACCATTGTATTTTTTTCCTAACAGCTAAATAGTGCTTCTTCCCAAAAATGCTACACTTTAATTAAATAAATAAATTAGTAAATTTACAAAATTATTGCATTTGGGTTACGCACGGGACAAACCCAAGGTTACGCACGGGACACGTCTGAATGATATTCTATATCAGCTGGAATAATTTAAAAATGTTTATAATAATTGTATTTCTAATGAAATAAAAGTTATTGTATTCATTAGCGTGAACCATTTTAAGTGAAGTTCAAGATAAAAAGAAGGTATTTTGCATAATTAATGTTTTTTTAAATGTGACTAGTACACGATTCATAATATTTATTATTGACTTCATAATTATAAAATGTTTTTAGCAAGTGAGTGGCAATTGGGGGCAAAGTAAAATCAGAAGGGCCGTAATGTCCAACAAGAAGTTCTGTCAAGAACTAAACGAGCCTACTTTCCCGTACATCGACATCGGCATTCTAGCATCTGATCATTATTCTCTTGATCATCTGAGACTAAACATTATGTCAAACATACCTTTTTAGCACTTAAAGCTGATTTCTAAAAGCAAAATATACACCTCTCATCAGATGAAATAGAGACATAAAAAGTAAATAAATGAATAAATGAAGTTTTGTCGCACCTTTTAAAGAATGTAACTGTTACAGTTCTTCCGTAGAAAAATTCCTCAATCGTTTTCAAAAAAAAAAAAAAATAAATAAATAAATAAAAGTACAAAGTACATCAAAACACATTTTATCAAAGAAAGGAAAAAAAACTCGTCCGTCGATAAAATGTCTCGATTTTCACTTTTAAACCGTTGCCAGTTGTTAAATATAAATAAAGAATAAAATGCCCTCGTGAATGAAACACTTTTGTTACAAAAAAAAATCGTCTGCCAAAAAAAAATAATAGTAATAAATAAAATAACACAAATGAATAAATAAACAAAAAATCGTCTGCACAGTCAGTCATTTTTTTCTGAGCCTGCATTTCCGCCATGTTTGTGGAGTCGGAGTCGGAATCAGAGTCCTCACAGAAGATTATTCAGAAAAGTACTTTACAAACATTATTTATCAAAACCATTTTTTTACAAAGTTAGTTTGAAGGAAATCCGACTTTAAGTTCCAGGGGATCAACATTCAACTTAAATTCCCCGTAGGCGCTAATGTTAAATTTTTTTCTGAACTGTTCAATATTGAACGAAAAATGGTTCAAACCAAAAAGCGAAATAAGGGAATGAACCTCTCCGAGATCTTTCAAACAAAAAAAAGTTTATTCCATTCGGATGGTTCACTCAGAAGTTATTAGGTGGGGAAAGATTGCTTGAACGGTTCAATGTTGAACGAAAAAATGTTCAAATTGAAAATTTAAATACTGTAATGAAGTATCCTTGCTGAGATCCTTCGAACAAAAAAAAAAGTTTATTTAAATCGGACTGTTCACTCAAAAATTATTAGGAGTGACAGCTTGCTTGAGCGGTTCAATGTTGAACGAAAAATTGTTGAAATCGGAAATGTAAATACGGGAATGAAGTAACCTTGATAAGATCTTTCGAACAAAAAAAAGTTTGTTGAAATCGGACTGTTCACTCAAAAGTTAGCATCGCGGGACAGGTTGTTTGAACGGTTCAAAGTTGAACCAAAAATTGTTCAAATCGAAAAATCAAATATGGGAATGAGTTGTACTCTGCCGTGCTAAGCGCAAAAGTGGTATCTGCAGTTGAGCTCAAACTGAGATATAACTCTTTAAAGTTTTGCGCCGCCCTGTATTTGATTCAGATGAAACTTTTTCAGAAATTTTTTAAAAATATTTCCCGTTCTCAAATGACTATATAATTTTGTATTTATGTAAAATACGTCACGTAGAGTCACCTGGTGGGGATAAATCAATTTTGTTAAAAAGTGCAGATACGACTTTTGTGCTTAGCACGGCAGTACTCGCCGAAATCTTTCCAACAAAAAAAAGTTTGTTCAAATCGGAATGTTCATTCAAAAGTTATTAGCGGGGGAAAGGTTGCTTGAACGGTTCAATGTTGAACCAAAATTATTCAAATCGAAAAATCAAATATGGGAATGAGTTGTAATCGCCGAGATCTATCCAACAAAAAAAAGTTTGTTCAAATCGGAATGTTCATTCAAAAGTTATTAGGGGGGAAAGGTTGCTTGAACGGTTCAATGTTGAACGAAAAATTGTTCAAATCGAAAATGTAGATACAGGAATGAAGTATCCTTGAAAAGATCTTTCGAACAAAAAAAAGTTTGTTCAAATCGGACTGTTAACTAAAAAGTTAGCATCGCGGGACAGGTTGTTTGAACGGCTCAAAGTTGAACCAAAAATTGTTCAAATCGAAAAATCAAATATGGGAATGAGCTGTACTCGCCGAGATCTTTCCAACAAAAAAAAGTTTGTCCAAATCGGAATATTCATTCAAAAGTTATTAGGGGGGGGGGGGGGACAGACAGACCGACCGACAGACCGACACACAAATTCCCCATCTCAATACCCTACTTTCAAATTTTTAATTTTTCGATATTCATTTTACCTTTTTATTTTTTTAACTTGGCGATATTTTTTGGACTTGGCGATATTTTTTGGACTTGGCGATATTTTTTGGACTTGGCGATATTTTTTTTAACTTGGCGATATTTTTTGGACTTGGCGATATTTTTTAGATGCATTAAGCCAATTTTAATACTTTTTTCGTCTTTCTTTTATTTTTAACGGGAAAGTAGGCTAAAAAATCAAATGCCCCAATTGTGCAGAAGACTTTGCGAGCGTTGTAAAAAAAGGAATGACATCAACAAAAGTCATGCTGTGTTTAGATAAAGACATAAAGAGGGAGACAGTTTGGTCAAAAGTAAATGGAAGACCAGGAATTTCAAAGATGCATGACATGAAGCATACACCTATTTCATGCTTTGAGTTCTTTCTAAATGCTGCAACACCTGTAAATAATGTTCAGAGAAAGGCAGTTAGTAGTGTAAATATTGGCAAGTGAAATTACGTAGCTGAATTATAATTTTAGAAATACAGCAAATTCTCGATTATCCGCGGTCGGATTATGAGCGATTCGAATTATCCGCTGGCTTTTAACACTTTTATTTCCTTTTCCCTTTTATTTTCATGGTGAAAATTTACTTAACACAGAAAAATGCAAATTTGTCATTTATCGTTTTTAGCTTTTAAAGATATTTCTTTCATCCAATGTTCTCATTTTTAGTTTAATTTAAATGTATGAGTGGTATTTTTGACTTTTTAAAAAAGCTTTTACATACACTAGTGTCGTTCTTTACCTATTTTTTGGATTATCCGTCGCATTTGCTTATCCGCGGTTGCTGTGCCTCCTTACTCCGCGGAAAATCCGGAGTGGACTGTATTTGTGTTACGCACGGGACAGGAAAGCAAATGCTTATATTTCATTTAATATTTAACTTTCATTAAGAAGGGTTTTGGGCATAAATTTTGATAGGTGAATAAAAGTAAATCCAAAGCAGTTTCTGTTTTGCTCGAAAATTAAGCTTGGAAAACAAAAAAGACCATGTTTTTGGGTTACGCACGGGACATCCAATTATTGTTTTAAAAAATCCTTCTTTTTTTAAAAAAAATATGTTGATACTTATTTATTTTCCTTCGATCATTAAAAGATACAATATGTAGATATATTTAAAGGCGAAAGAAAATTGAGTGTTATAATTTATTTCAAATTAGACAATAACATTAAAATATGTTAATTTTAAGGAGAAAATTGAAAAAACGTAATGCTGAATTTCCAGAATTGATTTCAAAATAAAAATTCTGTTAAAACAAGTGTTTTATCTTATTTCCTAACGTTCAACTAACATATTTTAATATTACATACATAAAAAACACAAATACGTATTTTAAAAATTGAGGTTCAGAAGGTTTACAGTGGAGAATGGCCCATTTGATGTTTCGACTATTTTCAATGTCCCATACGCATACTAACTTAAAATGGGTACTTTAATGAGTGTTAATTGAGTAATTTAGTAATTTTCATAGAAATAATCAGAAAAGTAAATTAATCTTGTAACGTACTCAAATGCGAGAAAGAAACGCGACGCAAGAATTTCCTGTTGAGCGAATGCTCGCCAATTCAGGTAACCTTCCCTGACGAGCGGGAAATACGCTTTCTCCCGTTTGCTCCAAAAATCGCGGATGCGTCGGCCTCTCCAGTTATAGGGGCTCTAATTCTTTGAGGGCAGGAAAGTCTTCGAAGTCTGCTCTAAATGCAATAGCCAGCAGGCTTCTCCAGAGCACATCCTGGACTGTCTAGAACTTTGCAAAGAAGATATCTTTGATTCACCTCTTCTTGTACTCGATTTCCTCCGGGTCAATGGTCTGATGGACCTTGACTGACTTCGTCAGACATTTGGAGGATTAGTCTCAACTCAACTCAAAAGATATAATAATTAATTGATATTTTTCATGGTGTTTTTTGCACCTTTCTCTAACTGTTTGTTTTGTTTGTACAATTTTCATTAAATGATTGAGTGATTTGTTTAGAAGAACTCCATTATAACTATCACTTGTAAACTATTCCCTTTTTATCTTACTTAATTATTCAAAAGACATTAATATCAAAACGAGAAGTAATGCATAAATTCTCATGAATTAATTAGGCTGAAGGAACACCAACTATTTATCCACTTGAGTTATGAAACAAGAAATTGAACTTGAAGCCAAAAAATGGCATGGGCTGAGCTATGTTGCAAACAAAAAGGCGAAATAGCAAACAACGACTATCACATGGTGGTTAGGCTTAACGAAAAAAGCACTTAAAAAAAGCAAGACAAATGAAGCATTATCTCACAAAGGATGAAAATATATACTCACATAATGAACTACTAGAAAATTACTTTTGTTGTGCTGAAAAACTTTGAAAATACCTGAAATTCCCCTTTTTTCAGCAGTAGCTTAGTTCAAAACAAGCTTTACTTAGCCCTCTGGTGGCCAAATGTGGTGACAATGTGACGGAGCTCCCTCTGGTGACATGTCTATTCAAGAAATTATTTAAAATCTTTTTTTCTTCCAATGCATTGAGTAACTGGAATGAAATCTCTCACAAATTTCTGTTTGTAATGTTGTTGTCAAAAAACATCTATAATTGCGTTAATCATTGTCTACTGTATAATCTACACTTTTCAATGTTTTTTTTTTAGCAATCCTGAAGTTAACTGAAAATTGCATTTTTTCCCGTATTGATTTTTATGTTAAATGTTTTGAGAAAAAAAAGCTTATTATTTTTTTAAATAAAAATCAACATTAAATGCAAATACAATAAAATAGTAGAAAAGAGGTTGTAATGAGGGTATGGGTTGCTGGCTTTAAAAGAAAAGAAAATAATTAATATTTTTCATGTTTTTTGCACCTTTCTCTAATTTTTTGTTTTTGTTTGTTCTATTTTCATTTAATTTCTCTTTTAAAAGCCAGGAGGATTAAATTGCACCCCTGCCGGCAGTTATGGATGTAAACATGAGATCAATTTCTTTCGAGATATTTTTGTAACTATTTTGCAGCTTGTCCCTTTTTAAGCACCTTTTTTTTTCATAAACAGGGGTGAAATAGCACCCCCATGCGCCAACTCATATACTTTATGGTTTAAGTATTTTTTAATTTAACCTTTGCTCAAATGGTTTTAGTTATTTGATGCCATCAATAATTTAAATAAAATGCATTAAAAAACATTTATAATTAACGGTACGTTTTAAAATTAATTACGTAAAAATGGTTTTTACATCCAGGTTACAAAGTGCATCCCCTTGCAGCTAATAACCAGCACTCGTTGATATAAACATAAAATAGATATTTTTAAAGATGCATTTCGTAGTTTTTAAATATTTTGTAGCTTATCGTTAATAATTAAACAAAATGTATTATTAAAAGCCAGAAATCTGAAAATTGCACCTCCTTGCAAACACAAAACACCAGATTTCGTGAACAGAAAATAAGATTAATATTTTTCGTGATGTGTTTTGTAGTTTAATTGGTTTGTAGTTTGTCCTGCCCGTGGTTTAAAATGAATTAAGTTTTATTTATTTAGTAATAACAATTGTTTTAAAAAATTGTAAGGGGAAGGAAAAGAATAACAAGTAAAATTTAAAATTTTTGACAAAAATATTAAAAATAAATAAAAAAAATAAATAAAAAAAATATTTTAAAAAAAAGTTATTAAATAAGTCATTAAAAGTTTTTTCGCCCCAGAAGCCAGGGGGTGCACTTGCCAGGCCTGCCCGCACATATATGGGTATACATACAGACTGTATGTATACCCATACATGTTTATTTTACGAAGCCTGAATCGTTGAAAAGGAGAATCAGGCTATTCATAATAAACAACATTACAGACAACGAAGTCGTCATAGGTCGCGTTGGGGGGGGGGAGTATAGACAATCCTGATCACCTTAATGTTGCACATAATCCTTCGAGCGGGACAAATTTTAGCGCGTCCCGTGGGACGCGCAAAGTTTCAAATTTGGGGTCCTTTTATGAAATCCGCGTATTTTACGCCTTATAGCACGTCAACGGGACCCCTGCACACACACATTTTTATAGTATAGATAGAATTTGCATCAATGACATTTTAGTTTAAAAGTGGTAAGTGTATAATATTAACATTATAACATATTTTGGTATTTGCTGAATTATATGATGCTTGAACATTCACATCCTCAACCAGGATATTTATGCTTCTTTTTTTCTGTCTCATTTGGATTTTAGGATCAAGTGTAAAATTTATTGAAATGGATAACGCTTGGGCAGTGTTATTAGTTACGCCTGTTATGAAAAGAGTCCAAATGTTAGAATCATCTCATGAGATGATTTTTATCGACTCAACTTGCAGTTGTGAATCAACTTCAGTTACTCTAACTGTGCTATTGACAGCAACTAAAGCTGGAGCTTTGCCAATTGCAGTTCTGTTTCATGACAGTTTAACAACTTCAAACTATACATTTGCATTTAATTTGTTGAAAGAAAATTTTCTATTGTGTTTTGGAGCTCAACCGGTAAGTTAAATGTAATTCCTGCCTATATATTAAAAAAATTCTTACTAATTTTTCAGCATTACCCTGCCACTACATATATTAATTCATGCTTCAGAGAATTTACAAATAAATATTAAAATTTTAAGTAATTCGCCCACAAATTGTTTTGAAAGCAAATTAAGTAAAATTAATTTTCTATCGGAAAAAGTCAGTTCATGGCTAAACATAAAAAATATTAGAACTGTTTCTTTTGAAAAACTGGTAATATATTTAATAGAATTTTAAATAAACAAAAATTAGCTCTCATTTTTGAAATCTTGCTCACCCTTTGGAGAAGGAAATGGCACCATATCCCCCCCACCCTCTGTAGCCACCTCTATTTGGATGAAGCATATAAGCTAGTAAATGATGTGTGATAACTTTTAAAACTGTATGGTACTTCTCTTTCTTAAGGCCGATAAGATTCTCTTCTGTTCATAAAGCCAAATATTATAAGCATCTATTATGAAACAATTCTATCTGAACTAAATTGAATCCAATAACAATGAATTTTATTTTTTACAATGATAAAATTGTTTTTTTTTTCCCTTGAACTAATGTGATTTAGCTACTACAAGAGCTAGTGATGTATCGAGTACTCGGTATTCAGCCAGTATAGAGTAGTTGTAAAAATTGAATATTTTTTGAGATAATGTTTTTAAAGAAACGTCTACAATTGCTTTAGTTATATAATACAAGTGTTCCATATGTAGTTCAGAAAAAAAAGAAAGAACTCTACAAATAAAATCAATACAGAGTAAAAGTGATCTATGACCTATGTTTTTTCTACAATGCAAAATGAACCAATTGTGTGTTACTAGCGTTTTCATATTGCATATCCGTGTGTTTAATTCATCTTTGACCAGGAACAGTTTATGTAATCCCTTATACAAATATTCAAAACCGTTTAAAAAAAAAAACGTAAATCAAATTCCAATTTATTTTTAAAACTTAGATTGCAAATTTTTAAACCATCCTTTTACAGATTCAAGTTTTTGGCATTGTGAATAAGAATGCAAAGAAATTAAATGAAGTCATTTTTATAATCGTAAGAAAAAGGTTGTGTGTAACTATTTTGGGTAAAGAATATCTTGGAAAAAACTTTAAAATAGTAAATGCTATGAAAATATTTTAATAATCAAAATATATATTTTAAACTGTCTTGCTATAAGTGTCCTACTGAGTCATTTGGCATTTGGCCGAGTACTCTGTACTCGGCTATGTGCTACTTAGTATCTCTCTAGTTAGAACTGTTAATGATATGTTATAGATTCCACCATTGTTTACTCGCTATAACCAGTTTCTGACGGCAGAAAGCCAAACCTGAATTTAATGATAGTCTACACGTAATATAATGGGCGATTCTCTGTAAACTGGTAATTGGCTGTCCGGACTGAGTATTTTAAAAATAATAAAGTGTAATAAAGTAATTATCGCTCTTAATACAAGTAAAGCATTGATACTTTGTGGCCCAATTGTATTTGGAGTGATAACAATTTAATTTTTTTTTCTAGAAATTATCTAAGCGCCAAAAACACAGTCCCCTGGCTGTCCCAATCCCATAGTCTAACTGTTAAAGATAGTATTTCAAAAAACCTATTAACACTACATAAATTTGACAATTAATATCTAAAAATAGAATAATGAAGCTATATTTTTCTTATGAAATAAGGTATAATTACGTATTTCTAAAACTTAAAATTGTCATGTAAATTCTGTCCGGAGTTTTTCAAACAGTCCCCTGCAACAAATTCAAAGCTGCAATACGAAAAATCTATAACTTTTGCAAATTCTTTTTGGCATGAAGTTTAAAGTAATCAGTCTGAATTTGCCGAAATCGCCGAGAACGGTGTTGAAACGCTACTTTGCTTAGTTTGAGAGCCACATTTGTGATGAAAGTATGCATCAGGGTCGTTGCGAAAACAGTCCTCTGGGACGTGATTTTATTAATGTCAATTAATTTAATTATAAAACATATTAGTTATTATGTCCACGATTTGTGCCTAAATTTATAGGTAGTCTCGTAACTAATTATGTTCCAATAGTTTTGCAGATATTACGCAACAAAGAGCAAAAACACAGTCACCTGGCACAGTCCCCTGCCTAGTTATACTAGGCGGGGGACTTACCCCCTATCATGATTTATCAGAAAAACACAAACTTCAATTGGCCCTCTTTCAAACCAAAGTAATAGATTCATTTTCTGAGCAATAGTATTGTAATTATACGAACATTTCAAAAACCCGTGCCCGGACAGATTTCGTGTGAAAAATGACGAGTTTACAGAGAATCGCCCTAATAAAAAAAAAATAGTGTATGTATTGAAACTATTCAAAAGTTTCTCTCCAAAGTAAATACAATTTTAGTACTCTACTAGTACAAACTGTAAAACTCTAATATTATTAATTATTTTGTAAGTTTCCATGTTAATGATGGTTATTTCAGATCAGAGTGACCTTACGTGAGTCCTATACGCCCATGAGAAGAGGTAGTAATGAGCAAGAGAGAAGATAGCTGTAAGAGGGCTGATTTTCATTAGTTACTAAAAAATGACTAGGACAAGTTTAGATGAGCCCAAAACTCATAGTCCGTAGTCATATTTGTATTTCTTACATTGTTTGGCATCTCTTGAGAAACAATCATGGTTCTTTTCAACCTATTGCATTTAACATTGGTTAAAATTCAAATGAATGTGTTATATTTGAAGAAGATAAAGTACTATTTCTTTTGAATTACGTTTAAAAATTTCTCTTGTTTATAGATTTCTTTCTTTCAGCATCCATTTATTTTCATGACTGACGATTCAGAAGCTGAAAAATCAGCATTGAAATCAGTATGGCCTGAAGCAATTCAGCTTCTTTGCCACTTTCACGTAGCACAAGCTGAGTGGAGATGGCTTTTTTCACAAGGAAATAATATATTGAAGGAAGACAGACCTCGACTCATGAAACTTTTCCAGGCGGTAAGAATAACTTAAATAATAAATCTGTGGTTATTTGCCAAAATTTGATACATCAAATTTGACAATTTTCTAATTTACCGATCATGATATATGTGTTTAGTGTTGTATTTTTCTATGCCAGAATTTGATATGTCTAAACGAAGTTTACCGGGAAAACCATGAACTACCAAACTTGATATGATTTTTTTTAGACATATCAAATTCTGGCATAGAAAAATACAACACTAAACACATATCATGATGGGTAAATTAGAAAATTGTCAAATTTGAAATAGCAACTTTTGGCAAATAACCACAGAAATATACACAGGGTTTGATAAAAGTGTAACATCTTGGGAAAGTTGAATCCAAATGACATCTCGTTTTCAGAGTTAATCACTTCTACTAGAAGTTCAAACATGTTTGCGGTGCATAAATTTGCAATTTAAAAGAAAAGTATATTAATAAATTTCATATGTATAAAAATACATCATATATAACTGTTGTGCTTAATAATCAAAATGTTTATTAAAAGAAATGTGCATTCTGCAATATCAATTAAACATTTATATTCAAAAGTACTGTAATAATTGCAGAAGATGATGTTTGACTGTAACACATAGTTGCTAATACGACATTAAAAATATTTTCCTTTTTTTTGTGAAATTTTTTTGGAGAAGATAAATATTTGCACTGAGATTTTTCAGTGATTTTAAGTTATTTCAAACTGTATATAATTTCTTGTGATATTTTTTAGGTTATGTATGCAAACTCTGAAGAGGAGTTAACGCAAGCTGTTGACAATTTGCAGCAGGAGGAAACCAAGTATCCACATTTTGTGAATCGCTTCTCCACTTTTTTCAAAAGAAAAGAAGAATGGATGCTGTTTTATAGACAAGGGCTACTCACAAGGAACATAAATACTAATAATTACGCTGAAGCAACTATGCGCATTCTAAAAGACATTGTGCTTTGTAGAACAAAAGCCTTCAATGTTGTGGCTCTTGCAGAATTTTGCATGAACGTATGAGAGAACTATTTAGTAAAGAAATTATTAGAGTTTGCTCACTCTAGGAGAAGCTCTCCTTTTTTGCTGTATCAGTGTCTTTCTAGAAGAGTAGAAAATTACCCAGATACGGCAGTATTAAAAATCGATGCACACCTCTTCAGTATAAGCAGTAATTCTACTGCTAATATCGCCTACACTGTCAATACTGAAGAAGGTGTGTGCTCTTGCCCACAAGGGCAGTTCGGTGCATTTTGTAAGCACCAGTACTTACTAATGCAAAAAGAAAACATAATTTTGCCTTCTGCTCCACCTGCAACAGCTGAAGAGAAACTGGCTTTAGCAAAGTTGGCTTTGGGACCAAAGTGTCCCGGTGTATCTTTCTTTGAAGAATTTAAAAACAATGAGGAATTTCCATGTGCTAAAAATCATGAACACATGGAGGAAAGTTATGAAGCAGATGAGCCTTCAACAAGCTTTTCCCATGAAGGTGGAAATGCTTCAAATAACGTGCCCGAAGTACAGGACCCACCAAAAGAGGCTACATTTGCTTCCAATGAAGATAAGCAACTTTTTTTTGAATGAGGTCCATCGGCTGCTAAGTGGAGATGTTCTGTTGACAGATTTAAACATTGCTCTGCATCGTGTAAAGAGAATGAAATCAATGTCGGAATTTAATAACCTTGTTGTAGCACGTAAATTTTCCAGAAAGAGAATTCATGTGCAACTCACTTCCATTGCTAGAAGAAGGTTAGGCTTAAAAAACAGTGGCCCAAAAGTTCCTTCTGGAAGGTTGCCACAGAAATTTAAGCAAAAGAGGCAAAGAAATTTGCATTCAAATGTATTAAAAGATCAACAAAATGCACAATAATATGTTTAACTTTTTTCTGCAATTGTATACAGGACTCCTAGTGTGATTCCTCAGACTTAATGTGACAGACTTGAATTTTGGGCTGGTTCTCTTAAAACTATGTTTAAAGTAAAATTTGATAGTGTGCATATTTTCTTTTCCCTTTTTTTCCACGTTTTATTTTGTAGCGCAATTTGCAAGCAAATCAACAGCAGCTTGTTTCTGCTAAATAAATTTTTTTCTTTATTCAGTCAAACTTGAGACCATTCGATGCAATTGATGCATTTAGAAATTCATTTTCTGTTGTAGTTATCTTTAAACACTGTCCAAAAATGTATACAATAAGTAACACAAAATATTGTCATCTCCCTTTGTGTGTTGTCTACATTTAGTTAGGATTTTTTGCTTTTTCTTCTTCAGTAGGCTTCACATAACTTCTTTTATAACCTCCCAATTTTTTCGGGAACAAATATATTTTTCCATGTACTTGATGAGTTTAGCGCCACCAAAGTCTGGCGCCCGAGTCACAAGCCCCGTCTGCCCCGCTCTAGTTACATCCCTGCTTGCATATTAGTAAAAAATGATTAAGTTAAAATTGTAATCTCCAACACTGTAAGTTCATGGTAACGAACATTTGTGAAAGTGCTCATTTTAATTCATTTTTATTGGTTTATTAATCGACACAATTACAATCTATTCTTCATATCGCAGATATTTATGTGTCAGTACAAGTATTTTATTTATTTTTATTTTTCTCTGAAGACTTCTTAGTTGTAAATGCTAGTAGATTTGTTACTGGATAAAAGTCTGTGTTGTGATCAACTCTACTTAATAAACAATATGCTCATTTATTTCTTTTGTCCTTACTGAAAGAAAACATTATCAGTGTATTGTGCATTTTGAACACTACTTGTAAGATGTATAATAACAAATTGTTTTAATCATTCAAAAGAACAAGGGTTTTATAAAGTTTTATCTTTTTAATTGTCAGGATTTACATTTCTAAAATTCAATAGCAGATTTTTTTTTTTTTGGGGGGGGGGCTGTGTCTTCAAAAAGAGATAAATGAATTTGAAGATCTCAGTAAGTATCATTAAAATGCATTTCTGGGTTAAATAAATAAAAATTTTTATGTTAAGAAACAAAGCATATTTCAAAAAAAAAAAAAAAATGTCAGCAATATTCATGGGTTATAATGCCTTAGGAGGGGAAGTAATAATAGACTCGTAGGTTTGAGAGAAAATTTTGCTCTTGGGTTTTGAATTCTATGATTTTACCATTAAAACTTGACAAAATCTTTTTACCCATATGTGATAAGGTATTGTGCCTTAACCGCAGAAGAATTGGAATTCTGCATTCCTTAGTTTCTATAATATTTACATATGTGGCTATGCATGTATATATGGGTGATTCTCTGTAAACTGCTAATTGGCTGTCCGAACTGAATACTTTAAAAATAATAAAGTGTAATAAAGTAATTATCGCTCTTAATACAAGTAGAGCATTAATACTTTGTGGCCCAATTGTATTTGGAGTGATAACAATTTAATTTTTTTTTCTAGAAATTATCTAAGCGCCAAAAACAGTCTCCTGGCTGTCCCAATCCCATAGTCTAACTGTTAAAGATAGTATTTCGAAAAACCTATTAACACTACAAGTAGTATAAAAATGCCGATTCCAAAACACAGGCTGCGCAGGCGGTGCAGGCGGAGTGCCACGCCCCCGCCCCAGGCATCCCCTCAGGCATTTTGCCCCAGGCATGCCCTGAGGCGTTTTTCGAGTTGAGTTGAGTTGTTTTTGCCCTGAGGCGTTTTTCAAATGGAGTTGAGTTGTTTTGCCCTGAGGCGTTTTTCGAGTGGAGTTGAGTTGTATGCCCCCAGGCGTTTCTTGAGTAGAGTTGAGTTGTTTAAAAAGTTTATAGTTTCAGAATGGCAACAGTTTTTAGTTTTGGTTTCAACTCAGCGCCCCTTAGTGGCGAAAAAGGGAACTAATATATACCTGTAAGGTGTTAATGTTGAAAAATGTGCTTTTTTTAAAAAAAGTTTGTAATTTTAAGGATGGCAACACCTTTTTAGTTTCGGTTCAGGACTTTAACATAGCGTGAATATGATTGTGGCGCCATCTAGTGATGGAAAATGGAGTGATTTGTTAATTTGAATTTTTTTTTCTACGTATTTAATTTATTTATATATACATGTATATATATATATTTATTTATTTTTGAACTTAGAAAAATTTTCTCTTAACCTTTGGGACTAGAACCCTAGATGTTCTGTTCCAAAAAAGCATTCCTGTATTAAACAGCAGCGCGCTTTACCGTTTAAGCCACGAATGCTTTTACTGAGGAGGTGTTTGAATGAACTTTATATTTTCGATTCATTCTTGCTCGTTAATTAGACTTAAATGCAGGAATTAAAATAACATTAATGAATAAATTTTGATTTCTATGCTTTTAAGTGTAATTATCGAGCAAACAAAAGGTGCTGACTAGATTAAAGACAACGAAGGCGGTGCAGGCGGTGATTATAAAATAAAATCATTATATATGTTTCCTTTCTTATTTAATGTTTTCGTTTCTGGAAATGGCATCACATTTCACGTGATACAGGTGGCGCACAAGTCTGAATGACGTTTAAAGAAAAAAACCAATCAGATTGTTTGCTATTATTATATTTTACCAACAAGTCATTTCAAGTTCGTACACGACTGGGAGCATCTTGTACTTAAACGTTGGAGTATTACGGCTCCAGTATTACGGAATTTGTATTGCAATGGCAGGTGTTGCGCGACGAAACAAGGTTCATTTCAAATCTAATGTGAATTGCTTACCCAATTTTTGTTGACGTCGCTTCCAAAGGTTCCGGGTGCCTTGAAATTGTGTTAACTACGTGAGGTCTGAAGCAAACAGTCGAAACTCGGTTTAAACTCGAAGATTATTTATTACACATAAGAACTACGAACAGAATTAGTAGATGAACTTCAACATGTTAAGAAGGAACAAAAAGGAATATAACAAGATATCATTTTCTAACGCGGTCTAGCTCCGCGCGCCTGGTGCAAGCTACTACATTTGAATCACGGTTGCCTCTGATACTGCCGCGTCGACGTCAGTCCTACGGTTTTATCGAGAGTTAGTAGTGTCTTCACTTCTGCTCGTTGAGCATTTTTCACACTCCCCACCTTGAGTTCAGGATCAGGACTCAGGATTCCGGAACTCAAATTCAGCCCTTTTCGGCTGGGAAGAGAGTTCAAAGACGGTACAGCAACTCCAGACTCCATGGGAACAGTCTCAAGCGGGTCTTTTAATCTGTTGATCACACATAGGGGAGCCGCTCCCACCTCCAAAAAACACAACTTCTTAACAGGACGAATAAATACACCAATTTTTGTTTTGACTTTAACAACACGCACAAGTCCGTCTTTACTTGGAAACACTTCTAATTGAACTTGCTTCAAAATAACTTGCTCAGCTTTCAAAAGTTCTTTACTGTCAAGACCACCGGAACTTCTATCCTTAGCGAGTGTTTTACATCTTTCTACGAATCTGTAAATCCACGCGGTGATTCTTAATATTTTGACATAGGAAAAATATCTGTAAAAATATTTTCCCTGATCTTCAGAGTTAGTCGCCGTAATTATTACTTTCTTCTTTTCCGCGTTAGATAAACGACGCGGAATTTTCAGATTTTTCAGCCTCTCAAGTTCATTTTTCGACTTTTCAAAACGCTTCACTAGTTGTTCGGGAAGTTGAGAATCCCATGACGCTTTAATCTTCCAGCATTCTTGCAAAATAATTTTAGGTATCAAAGTTATTGGACAAGTAAAACCGATCGGATCAAAAATTTGATGAGCAGCTGACAAAATCTTTCTTTTCGTGACTGGTCCATCAATCGTTATTTCTTTGAAATCGCATGATAACGTGTCTTCTTCAGTATTCCATAAGAGACCTAAAACAGACACTCGTTCTGTTTTCTCAAAGTTAGCGTTCTCTGGAATAAATGCATTACTCTGCCAGCCTCTTAGATCAAATTTTGCGGATGACAGAAGCTTACACGAGTGTTCACGGAAATTTTCTAATTCGTCAACGCTATCTACACTGGCTACACAATTATCCACGTAGAAAGAATCTCTTAGTTTTCGCGCGATTTCCTTAAGTTCGTCTGGGGCTTGATCGAGATGGTACGTAAGAGTACCGGCCAACAGAAAAGGGCTACAAGTTACGCCAAAAACGACCCTAGAGTGGCGATAAATTACCGGCTTTTCTGGATCACCTTCCACCCACCACAAGAAATGCAAAAACTCCCGATCAGCTGGTCGCAATGCTATTTGAAGAAATGCTCTACGAATGTCCGCAACTACTCCAAACGCTCCAACTCTAAACCGGTTCAAGATAGTGGGGATCAACTCTATCAAGTTAGGCCCTTTCTCAAGACAATCATTTAAAGAAAACCCGGATGGTAAATGTACTGACCCATCAAAAACTGGACGCACTCTCGTACTAACCGAACTTTCCTTAATTACTGCTCTGTGTGGAAGGTAATGCGAGGAAGTTTTAACATTATTTTCAGAGACCAAAACCCTCTCTATAATTCCCTCTGTTTCCCATTCACAAAAAACAGTTTCATACTCTCCTAAGTTACCTGTAGATTTGAGATTTTTTACAGTACTTTTCAAACGCTTTTCCGCTAAATTTTTATGATCATTTAGCGATTGGGGATCTCTTACCCATGGTAAAGAAACAATGTATCTCCCGTCATCTTGCCTACCGATTGTATCTTTGAAATGCTTAAACGCTAATTCTTGGGATTCCCGTTTACTTATTTTCTCACCGGGATCCAAAATTCCCAAAGAATCCAAATTCCACAAATCATTTATTTTAGCGTCGTTAACATGAAGAGACAACGATAACAGCGATTTATCTATTTTAGCTCTTTTTGAATCTTTCCCTGTAAGTGTACATCCCAATCTCGTTTTAACAGCAACTAAACCATTCGGAAAATGTTTGATTCCATTTGTATATATTTTATCTGCAATATCCGCCCCCAACAACATGTGTATTTCATTATTATTCTCTTCATACAAACATGTTTTACCCATGGACGATATATCGCTCAAAAATATACCAGCCCGTTTTAAGGCTTTAACACATTGAACTGTTGTAGCCTTAGGTATAAATGCACAAATTTTCTTCTGACCCATAACATCAATTTTAAAACTATGCTTCCGATCAAGACTGCTCAACTGCACAGAATAACAATTATGCCTTTCAATAGTTTCTACCCCTCCAAAAAGTCCATGCTTAACAATTTCAGTTCCCGAACTCTTTAACCCCATTTTATCAGCAGCAAATTCCGAAATGTAACTTTTTTGTGATCCTCCATCTACAATTATTCGCAACAAGTGCTCTAAACCCTGATTCTGAATACGCACAACTAAAGTTTGCAAATAAACCTCATTCGACGAAGATTGGTTTGCGAGAACGGAACTTTCGGAAGGAACATTTTTATCATCAGCAGGTTTTGGCTTGTATTTAGCGAAACACATTAAAAACGAGTGTTTTCCCGCGCAATGCTTACATTTTACGTTTGCTTTGCAAAACCGAGATATATGCTTCTTAATTTCCAAACACTTGAAACACGCACCTTTTTTCATCAGAATATCTTTTCTTTCATCTAGCGAT
This sequence comes from Uloborus plumipes, assembly GCA_038373865.1. Classification (NCBI taxonomy): domain Eukaryota; kingdom Metazoa; phylum Arthropoda; class Arachnida; order Araneae; family Uloboridae; genus Uloborus; species Uloborus plumipes. Next base: position 2,099 of record JAXGGA010014935.1, on the reverse strand, counting down.
AAATTGCTAGCGGACGCACATTCAGAACTAGTGTGAGAAAATGAATCACAAAACACGCATTTAAATTTCTTAGGTTTTTCTACCTCATCGGTTGAAATTAATTCAGAAGCGCTAGCGATTGGTTTCTTATTTTTCCTCGATTCATTTCTTACACGATTTTCGCAATTATTTGGTGTACGGGGTGAGGGAAACTCATCGGGGGAAATTTGACTGATGTTCACAGACATAATATGCATTGCTCTTTCTCGCGACATCAAAGATTTTAACAGAAAATCTAATAATTTTGTTAAATTAGAATGAGTACTATTTTCTAACTTACTATATTCTAAAACTAAATCCGCGGGAAGGATTTTCAACAACATTGGGTATAATACACTAGCATAATTTTCCGAGTTCAAACCTAACGCTTCTAAACACCGTATTTGTGTTGTACAATTGTCATAAAATTTCCTAAAGGAGCGAACATCATTCGAATCTCTAAGAGGCTGCATATTAATGACATTATTCATATGAGCACTAATAAGTAAATCAGTATCAGTATATCTGTCCTTTAATGCTTTTATTGCATTATCATAATTCTCAGCTGTAAGTGGAAAACCCTCAACCGTGTTCATAGCAGTTCCACCTAAATAAGCCCTTAAGTAGTTAAACTTGTCCACTTTATCCAGAAATTCATTCTTATGCATGGCAGATTCAAAACTGTTCCAGAATGTTAACCAATGGCTCACATCTCCGTAAAATTTCGCGATAGTCAATTTCGGAAGTTTAACTCGCACAGTATCACGAAAGGCTGTTTCAACGCGACTTGGAATTCTGCTGCTGTCTACTTCTGTAGAATTCTGATTCAATTCGTGGATTCGTTTTGCAGCTCTAAATTTGCACACAGTTACTTTTTCGCGGTACTCTTCCGCACTATTTATTTCCTTTTCAAGCTCGTTGGTTTCAAAATGAGCTTCCAATTCGTTATCTACTGAGCTTAACATTTCAAATTTGAGATTCAAAATTTCTAAATATTCTTCCAAAAGGTCCGAATTTTACTTCGCTGTTTGCCAATTCGTTTCCAATTTTAGTAATTGCTTTTGTAACCGCAGTTCGCATAATAGTCCGTTTTTTCTTTAATTTATCTAACATTCTTGCAGATATTTCTAACGAACTATTATCATTTTCTTGCGACATTTTCAATAAAGCAGTGTACTTTAAATTCACACAAAACAATTTCACTGCAGTCCCGGCAGGGATGCCATGTTGCGCGACGAAACAAGGTTCATTTCAAATCTAATGTGAATTGCTTACCCAATTTTTGTTGACGTCGCTTCCAAAGGTTCCGGGTGCCTTGAAATTGTGTTAACTACGTGAGGTCTGAAGCAAACAGTCGAAACTCGGTTTAAACTCGAAGATTATTTATTACACATAAGAACTACGAACAGAATTAGTAGATGAACTTCAACATGTTAAGAAGGAACAAAAAGGAATATAACAAGATATCATTTTCTAACGCGGTCTAGCTCCGCGCGCCTGATGCAAGCTACTACATTTGAATCACGGTTGCCTCTGATACTGTCGCGTCGACGTCAGTCCTACGGTTTTATCGAAAGTTAGTAGTGTCTTCACTTCTGCTCGTTGGGCATTTTTCACAGCAGGCATAAAGCGCAAAGCTGACGGTTCCAAAGTAAGAATTCCTTATAGTTAATTTGTTATTTATTATATCTTTTTATTTTGCAAATGTTTCTTTATAATTGAGAAAATATTAATTATATTTCATAATATTTCAGACTAAACATGGATCTTTTGCTGAAACCGAAGTACCGGAAAACACTTTTCATTTGGGCGAAAATGTGTTCGCATCCTGCGCATTCTTCAAGGCGAATATGTTAGTTCATATCAGGAAGTACAAGAAGTTTGGTCTCCGTTACTATCTATCAGCAGAAGGTATTACTTTCCACCCATCACAGTTCCAGACTTTAATGCAAAAGACCTTCCTGAAATCAAGAATGGTGAGTGATGTTGATAAAAATCACTATGCATACATGCTTCAAGAATTCAAACCGAACGAGGAGCTGCTGACTGTATATTCTGAAAAACGAGTTTTCAAGAAAATT
>JAXGGA010014934.1:0-30631 GCA_038373865.1 Uloborus plumipes | reverse complement strand
ATGTTGGGATCTAGGAGAAGCGTTTTATCAACATGAAATTTTGAATTTCCGAAAAAAGTTTATTTCGATTTGGCCTAGTGAAAAAGGGCTAGTTCGCACTTTCGGACGCAAGTCGGCACGGGTTACCGTTGTTCAAATTGCATGAAACTTTTTTTACAATTGTTTTGATGTAAAAGGAAAAAAATAAGAGGGTATGCGTGACAAAAATCCGACTTTCGGTTTTTTTGAGACACCCTAATGGTCACCCTTGTTTGCATTAGACATCAGCAACGGGGGGGGGGGGGGGGTGTTAGATTTCCGCCCTGTGCTCTTTTCTTTTCTTTTCTTTTTTTTTTTTTTTTTTTGTACGTGACTGGCTCGAAAAACGTGTATTTCAGTGATGAATAGTTGTGTACCGAGCGACACTCTTAAAGCTCTTGAGTCAGCACTCTTCATTCAGGAGCTAAGTGATCGTTTCCATTCTGTTAGATTCGTTTTATGCTGTTACTTAGTTGGTGGTGCTTCGGAAATGCGTTTTTCTCCGATGACAGTTTTAGAGCTATGACTAAGTTTACGATGACGAAAATTAGAACTCCGTCTCCATTCCCTTCCACGATTTACGTTTAAGATGTTTTAGAGCTTTACCAATGCTGCTGTGGCTTGCTTATATTAGAGGGACCGGGAAAAACAGTCGTATTTTTTTCAAACTAATCAGCTGTTAAAAGTTTTTATTTCAAATCGGCGATGTGATTATCCTGATTATTAACCCATTTATGCCCAAGTTTTTTTTACAATTAAAAAAAAATATCTGCTTAAAACTCTTACTTTGAATGATTCACGCACATTTTAGGCTTAAAATAGCTCTCCGTTGCCATATTTATTAAATTATTTAACGTCCTGTTTATGAGATATTTTATTGATATGTGAGCACAATACGACCTTACTTGACTTTACTTTTGCAAAGTAACATTACAGAAGGCATCTGTGATCAATTTGAAGCAAATCATTTTAAAATAGTTTAATTTTATGAAAAATAAGTTCCCCCAAAAAAACTTACTTTCTGTGGCTACAAATGCTGGATCGTTGCTTGACCCTATTTGTCTGAAAATAGATGTCAATAAATAAACTCTGATGTCCGAATAGTGGCTCTAACTGGTTTTCTCAAGAAGAAGGACTATTTAACTTGTGAAAAACAGCTTTAGGGTCATTCCATGTCAAGTGATCCAACGTTTTTTACCTTACATTTTTGTATTTCTTTCACATTTGGCTCATCAATTGTACCCCTTGAGGTAATCAAAAGTCTCAATTTTTGGATTTTTATCTCTATTATTTTTTCATTTATGAGACTTTGAACTTTGGAAAAACCCTCGTTTTTCCATGGATAAGGGTACATAAAAGGAACCATAACTCAGCACCAAATATAGATAGAACAATTTGGTAAATGGCATTTTAAAGTACGTTAGTTGCCGCTTAATCGGATATGCAACATGACTAATTTGATAAAAATTTTCTTTTTCAAAAAATGAAATTTAAATTTCAAATTTAAATTTCTCAAAAAACATATAATTAATTTTTTTGAAAAAATTCTCAAAAATTTTTGTGTATTTCATCTATGTTTGTACAAATTTTTAGATTGGGATCTCAATGGGATCATATTTTTTTGTATTTTTGAATAAAACTGTATAGGAAAAATGATATTTTTTAGATTCTATTTATTTAAATACTAAGTTCTCTTGCTTGTGATGGTCTAAAAAGTAGTGAACAAACATGAATATGTTTAAAGTGAGCTAGCATGAGCTTATAGATTTGTCAGGTTCACCCCCCTCCCCCTTCCTCCCCCGCACAACCACTCTTTTTTAATTCAAAACTGTTCAAAATGTTTAAAAAAAAACTCTTTGATACAAAATGAATACTAAACTTTTTTAAAGTTGGTAAATGAGTTTCCTTATAACTAGACGAAGTATCCCCTCCTCCACCCAAATATACCATTAACGCTGTACTATTATGACGTCTAACCTGGGGATTGAATTGACTATTATTTTTACTCTAGGTAAGTGAGCTAGCATTAACTTGTAGATTGGTCAGTTCCCCCTCCCTTCCTTCCTGACCCAACCATTTTCCCCCCCCAAACTGTTTAAAATGTTAAAAAAAGCTTCTTTGATACAAAATGAACAGTAAACTTGTTTAAAGTTGATAAATGGGCTTCCTTATAACAAGGCAAAGTACAACCCTTCCCCCACCCAAATATACCATTAACGCTATACTAATATGACGTCTCACTTGGGGATTGATTTGAGGATTATTTTCCCCCTAGGTATATATTGTTTTTCAGACGAAGTGTTTCGTTTTCAATCCGAACTTCACAAAGTGTACTTCCATTCAAAATCTGAATTTAAACTTATGGTTCATTTCATCCCCTCCCCCAGCACCAATCTTCAATTTTGAAGGGAGGGAATAAATGGGTCGCCCCAAGATCATAGCAAACAGCAAAATAGCACTGTTTCCCCTTGTTCTCATAATGTTTTCCCATTATTTTTACACAAAACTGAAAAGAAATTAAAGTGTCACGTTATATGTCAGTCCCCACCACTGCCTTTCCTTTCTCTTATTGGACAAAGCTCATGAGCTAATAGGAAAGAGTAACAAACAGAATAAACTGAAACACTACCAGACATCAGTAGAGACTAAGGCTTTGAAATGGGGCTAGGCGGGATGATAAAAAAAAATAAAAGTTTGGAGTGGAAAGGTAGGGTAAGGGGGGGGGGAGCAATCTGTAAAGAAGTTAAACAACAGTTTGTTTAATCTTAATACTATTATAAATGCGAAAGTTTGGATGTTTGGATGTTTGGATGTTTGGATGTTTGGATGTTTGTTCCTCTTTCACGCAAAAACTACTGAATGGATTTTAATGAAACTTTTACCATAATGTAGCTTATACATCAGAATAACACATAGGCTATAATTTCTAACGATATTCGAAAAAGTTTGATTGGTAGCGCTTTTTTCATTCCAATTTAAGGTACATTTTTCGCATAAATCCGCGAAGGCTTCCAGCAAAGTAATTCAGTATTTAGTGCATCATCTCAACTCCCTGTCGATAGCTAGAATTGCGTATATCATTTCCGCTTTTTGCATTAAATGTTCAAGGCTTTTCTCAAGTCAAATCAAAAAGTAATTTTTTTTTTTCAGCTTCATGGTTTTTACATAGACATTGGAAACGAACGCGACAGCTCTTGAACGAGCTTTTACTCTATGATTTGTATTTTAAAACATTAGTAGATTGTTCACGGCGTCAATTATTTTCTCGAATTTTGTAAATATGTGTTTTAGAGTATCGGTAACGTAACCGCTAGAAGAGATTGGTAACTAATAAATTGATTAGGTTCATTATTTTCGAATTTGATGGAGCTTTAAATACGACTTAACGGTATTTCTTAAATTTCTTTGCTTTGATTGGTCAGTTTCTCTGGTACTTATAATAGGGCAGTTCCTTCGTATCCGATTGAACAGTAATTTTGCCAAATTTGCTGCAAGATTTTAATAACTGAGATTCTCGGCGATTTTTTCAACTGACGCCTATTTTTGTGCCGAAGACTACGTAATAATACTTTACTTTTTACACGACGTAACCAAAATAAACCGATTATTGTCTGATATTTATCAACTGCAGCAAAATATCCATCATCGATACAATACTCTCACATTTGAAAAGTTCAGTTTTTTTTCCTTTGTTTTCCGATTCCGAATGTATCCATTAAAAACCTTCTTAAAATTATGTCAAAAAGTAAAGTAATCCACATACTAAATTAATAAAACCCTTAAACAAGACTAAAATTACCACTAATTTGCATTTTTGCATAAATAACTGCTAAATGTTCCCTATTAATTTCGAAATCATTTAGGACAAAAACTTTTAACGTCATTTTGTGGTCAGCAATAGTATCTCAGAATTTGACAACTATTTCTCTGTGACAAAAATTAGTGACATAATAATACTTAATGTATTTTCATAAAGTAAGTAGGGGAGCAAAATTATCCTAGGTATCCCAAAACAGTTACGCAAAAATTTGGCGACATTTTAAAAATCGCCAAGCGGTGTGTTCTGAGCTCTTTCAGTTCAGGAAAAAAAAAAACAAAGGTGAGTATATAAATTGTTTCTCAATATTATTATTGACCCAGGCAACGCCGGGTATTTTTGCTAGTATATATATACATATAGATATAGATATATCTTGCTGCATTACTTTCCTTTACAACAAAAGGAAAAGAACACAAACGATTAAAAAAATTAAATACCAGCTGCACACTAGATAATGTGGAAAGATAGTTATGGGGACACAGACATATGATCTGATATTTTGATTTATTTTCAGTTTTGTGCGAAAAGAATAGAAAAAACGATGAGAACAAGGCGAAACAGTGCTATTTTGCTTTTTGCTATGATATTGGGGCGACCCATTTATTTCCTCCCTTCAAAATTGAAGATTGGTGCTGGAGTAGAAGATGAAATGAATCATAAAGTTAAATTTCAGATACTGAATGGAAGTACACTTTGAAGTTTGGATCGAAAAGAAACACTTCGTCTGAAAAACAATATATATACCTAGGTTTGAAAATAATCCTCAACTCAATCCCCAGGTTAGACGTCATATTAGTATAGTGTGAATGGTATATTTGGGTGGGGAGGGGGATACTTCGTCTAGTTATAAGGAAACCCATTTCCCCACTTTAAATAAGTTTACTATTCATTTTGTGTCAGAGTTTTTGTTTTTTTAAACGTTTTGAACAGTTTTGAATTAAAAAAGAGTGGTTGTGCGGGGAAGAAAGGGGTAGGGGGGTGAACCTGACAAATATATAAGCTCATGCCAGCTCACTTTAAACATATTCATGTTTGTTTACTACTTTTTAGACCATCACGAGTAAGAGAACTTAGTATTTAAATAAATAGAATCTAAAAAATATCATTTTTTTCCTATACAGTTTTATTCAAAAATTCAAAAAAATATGATCCCATTGAGATCCCAATCTAAAAATTTGTACAAACATAGATGAAATACACAAGAATTTTTGAGAATTTTTTAAAAAAAATTAATTATATTTTTTTCGAGAAATTTAAATTTGAAATTTAAATTTCATTTTTTGAAAAAGAAAATTTTTATCAAATTAGTCATGTTGCATATCCGATTAAGCGGAAACTAACGTACTTTAAAATGCCATTTACCAAATTGTTCTATCTATATTTGGTGCCGAGTTATGGTCCCTTTTATGTACCCTTATCCATGGAAAAACGAGGGTTTTTCCAAAGTTCAAAGTCTAATAAATGAAAAAATAATAGAGATAAAAATCCAAATATTGAGACTTTTTATTACCTCAAGGGGTACAATTGATGAGCCAAATGTGAAAGAAATACAAAAATGTAAGGTAAAATTTTTCTCAGATTTTGGATCACTTGACGTGGAATGACCCTTTAATAAAATGATAGACCCATTCCAGGTTTTTGTACGCAGTAATTAACAAGCGTCCCGTTTTTAGGCTACTGGGCCCAAATGGGTTATAAGGTCTTTTTTCCACCTAGTAGTAAATATTAAATCCAGCTTCGTTCTATTATTAACCGATTACTGAGTAGGGTGGGCCGAAAACAACTTTTTTTTTATTTCGATGATGGGGAGTGAGGAAAAGGTGCCTTTGAAAGAGCAAAGGGCACGTAAAAAATTGAAATATTTTGGTCAATTTCTTGACCTGCAAGTTTGAAAAAAATGCAGTTTTTTGAGATTTTTAGAAAAATTTAAAAAAGTTTTTAGTCCTGAACATCTAAAAATGCATCATATGTGACAAACAATGTAGTTATTTCAGATAAGTGCGGCGAAAACAGCATTTTAATGTTTTGATGAAATTGAATTTAAAACGTAGAAAAAAAACAGGAAATTGCCAAACCTTCTAGGCATTTGTGGAAAAGGAAGGAATTATACCACAGACCTTCAAATTTTTTTCGGAATTACTATGCCTCCAATGGCACCTTTTCCGCGCTACCCGTTATCGAAAATAGAAAAAAAAATTTTTTTTTTAAATAATTTACTAAAAATCTCGAAAAAACTGCACTTTTTCCAAACTTCAATGTATTTGCGGCAGATCAGGAAATTGACCAAAAACTTTCAATTTTTTTTTTCTGTGCACTTTGTTCCCCCAATGGCACCTTTTCCGCATTCCCCCATCATCGAAATTAAAAAAAAAAAAGTCATTTTCGGCCCACCCTATTATTGAGTGCACGTTATGCGCATGGGAAGTTTACTTCACTGCAATTTAACTCTTAGTATAAAGAAGCAATATTTACAGATTTTTAAAAAATGATTTTTCCAAAAAGAGTTCTGTAAAATATTTTTCAAATCTAAGGGGGCGGGGGAGAGACGACATTTTGCACTAAGATCATGTATTTTTCTCCATTTAATTAAAAAAATTTGTATAGTGTAGTTTTTGCCGTCTAATTACAAGTACTGTCGTCCCCGCTTAATCGGATAACGGATAAACGAATACCCCGCTTATACGAATAAAAAATCCCGGAACCGATGCCATAGATGTAATGTTAAAGATCCCCGCTTAATCAAATACCCCGCTTAATCGAATAATATTTCTTGGAACCGACAGTGTTCGTTTAAGCGGGGCCGACAGTAACAGTAATATGTTTCATTTGCATGGGTTTTTAAAATCAACACGACGGTATTGAGTTTGTATTAAAGTTTGAGGCTTCATGATTTCCGTGAATCGCTACATAAAGTCAAAGCTCATATTTGTTTTCAGTTTAACTCAATTGTTCGATTCATTCTGAGATAAAGTAGTGAGAATAACGTGCCCTCTTGTGGTAGATTTTAAGATTGATTTCAAAAAGAGAAAGAAGGAAAAGAAATGGAAAAAGATTTTTCTTTCCGTAGTGTACGTTTGCTATTTTTAAAAGAGGAGGAGTTAGAAAGAAGTGTATTTATATTCTGAACTTTTTTCTCCCTTATTTATGAACTTGCCAGTCGGAGTATTTTTTGTCTGATTTTTCTTTTTTTTTTTTTTGCAATATTCTTCTTTACAGTTGGTGGAATTCGAGAAACTAGATTTTCACGTGACAAATTTGAAGGGGCAAGTGGATGAAGGTGATACGTGACATTTGAATTTCGCCGATTTATATAAATTCAAATTAGTGTGTGTTCAGTTGTGTTAACTCACATACACCGTTGAAGGGGCAAGTGAATAAAAGTGATGTGTGACAATTTTTTTAATTTCAATTTCTAGAAAAAGCTTTCAAAAAAAAAATACCTTTTTACCTTTATCTATGGTATAAAGTAAACTTTTCCAAAATTATCACATATCACCTTTATCCACTTGCTCTTTCATTTTCATGTAGGGCAGTAAAAGGAGAGAGAGAGAGAAAAAATAATAAAATTAATGGAAAAAAAATCCATTTTGTACAGAAGATCAATTGTGGCTATCCCATTTTTGTGTGTTATTCGAAGATTTTTTTTTTTCGTGGTACAATCAGTAATGAAATGTAAAGTACTTTGAGAGGAAGCTGCCTTTTTCAAGGATTTGTAAGTGTGGCTTCATTGCATTGGGATAAAACAACGTGGCGCAACAATAACTGATCATAAGCGATTTCCAGCCTAACATTCATGATTGTTTATAAAGTCGTGCACTGATCAAGAACATGTATTTAAAACATACATACATATTTAAGATTTATACATGATTTTTCTTTCATTTTGATCCATACCTCATCAAAAGATTCCTCTCTCCCTTCGCTCCCACACTGTAAAAAACGAACGTTGTTTTTACAGTATAATACAGCTATTTTTTTAGTAATAAACTGCAAAAATTGCTAATTTTACAGTAATAAAATAAAATTTCTACTTTTACAGTACTAAACTGTAAAATTGCTAATTTTACAGTTTATTACTGTGTATTTTACAGTTTTAAACTGGAACCTCTGCTGCCAGTATTATACTGTTGTTTTTACAGTGTAATACAGCTAAATTTTACTGCAATAAACTGTAAAATTTCAAACTTTACAGTAAGAAGCTAAAATTGCTAGTTTTAGTTTATTACTGCATTTTACAGTTTTATATTGAAACTTCGGCTGCCAGTATTATACTGTAAAAACAACAGTTCAGTTTTAGCAATGCATTAGTACAATATTAGCTAAAGACATGTAGATGGCGGGTTTTTCTAGCTGCCTTGGCGGCTAGTATCCATATAAGGACAGTTGTGACCAAACCCTTACGTTTTTGGAGGTAAATTCTGGCTGTGCTCGTGATTGGCGAAGTTGAAAATCACCGTCTTAATCTCCTCAAAACTGTGAATAGTGCGCGCGCTGAAGTGTATCAATGCTTTGAAAAGAAATAATATAATTACTGTTTAAAAAAACTAAAAATACGCTTTTAGAGTTAATCAAACTAAAAATAAAAACGTCTAAACTGTATTACATCTTCATGTACATCATGACTAAACCATATTACATCAACAGGTAATATAGTTTAGCCTTTAGTATTAATAATAGTATTAAATATATTATTTTTATGTTTGCAAAGAACGTGAATTTTATCTTTTATTCAGAGTTACATACATACAAACAAACAAACCCACATATGAAACTAATGAAAGCGTATAAAAAAGGAAGAAGGATAAAAGTAAAAAATTAAATAAGAATAATCTGTAGTAGTTTTTTTTTAAATTATTTTTGTGTTCAAGACTTTATAAAAATCCTGTATTTTTTTACTAAATTAAAGTAAAAAAGTAATTAGTAAGCCTGGTATCAAAAAGTCACTCATTAATAAATTTTATTTTCATTAATTTCAGACTGGATTTTATAGGTAATTAAATTTTTTGATCTAGTCTTCAAAAGTCGTATTATAATATTCTCTTTTAAATCTAGAAATATCTTCATACTCTTGTTCCGTATTTCGTTTTCATATTTATCTCCTAAATATTAAAAACATTGTAAATTTGAAACCTATTTATTTAACTAATCATTTTAATGTGAGGATAAAGTCTGATCTGTGGGGATTGTTCCCACAAAACGGGGACGTTTGGTCTCCTTTTTCTAGAAAACGCTAGTCTGTAAATCTACTTTTTCTGCCACAATATCATACACGCAGGGTAATTATCATTACGGATGTTTCGTGAGTTGTGTGCTTCATTCTATTTAGGAATATTTATTTCCAAAGAGAATATGAAAATTAATTACGAACTTATTAAATGTCTGGGCATCCATTTCAATTTCGTATGTTGTGTCTGCATGGCCTGATTACCTAACTGTACTACTTTTAAAAATAATTTTTGAAGTTGAAGAAAACCGATGGGTAAGATAATGTTTGATCATAACAAGCCAACATTTTTCAGAAAAACCACTCAAAATTAAAAGCGAAACATTTATACCGTTACACAAATATGTGGTTATCAATGTAATGTATAAAAATACTATTGAAGACCTGGGCCGATTAAAATTTATATTTTTAATTGAAGCTTAGTTACGTGTAATTCTATTTGTGGATTTTGCTCCGACTTCAAAAATTATATTCAAAAGTAGTACCGATAATATTCAAAGAATAAAATTATTTTTTACTTTTTAGAGCAATTTTCCGCTAAAGTTTTGAAGTCGGCGCTACTTTTTTCAAAATTATTTTTAATAATAATAAAATATCAAGAAATATATTCGCATTCTTGCGTATTAATTTCCTTATCCTTAAATCCCAGGCACAACGAAATCTTTTTTCACTGTCCGCAAATTCTTTTTCTCCTTTTAGTGAAACGTGACTCATGTGAAGAGCCCTAAAAATGAAGGAAATTGCAACAAGGGCTGCATTTTCTCGTTTGAGAATTCCTTAGCTGGCGTTTTTTATTCAACAGGAAACTGCTGTTTTTCATTCTGTGAAGAGATATTTTTCTTTTCCTTGGCTTTAATGGAGCACTTTGGAAATGAGCTCCTTGAGTTAGCCATGTTTCTTCCCCCATAAAATAAGCTTGAAAGTTCCGTTATTGTTGGGAGGTTGAGGATTGATGTACTTTTTTTTTTTTTTTGTAAACACTCTTGTTAAACTTCGTTTTTAGGCTATAAAGACGTTGCTTTTACATTGTTAAACATATAAACGCTAGGAAGTTTACTAAAGATGCACCGAAAACCACATTTTGTTAAATACCGACGTTTGTTTGTTAAACGCTCTGGTTAAACTTCGTTTATAGGCTATAAAGATTTCACAAAATACTTGATTTTACATTATGTTAAACATATAAACGCTAGTTTTCGGTATATTTGTATTTTTATTCTCCAATTTAAAAAAAGCAAATGTTTCTCTATTTTATGACTTTTGAGAAACGTTTATATATTGCCATTTTTGTAAAAACGTAATAATTTCCTTCATACTTCATCAAACTTCAGAAGTAAGGCTTTATTTTAAAGATTTTTTCACTGCCTACGGCTAAAATTGAGCTAATAATTCACATTTTAGTTGTTTTGTCGAAGAAGCTAATTTATTCTGTTTTATTATTATTATTAAGCGTTGCTTTAATGATAATAGCATTCCGCAATGATGACCCACTGGTTTTAAGAACGTCGTGGCTAATAATGCGCAAATCGTGAATTCGAACCCCGACGAGCCGAAAAATTCTTTAGTCTAATTCAGAATATAATTCTTATTCAAGTTTCCTTGAATATATAATCGGAATTCATTACAGGAATCGAACTTTTTTTTTTTGTGTATTAAAAATAAATTTCTGTATCATCATGTTTTTTCTTTTTTTTTCAGTGGTGTCTTCTTGGGAGGGGGGGGGGGGACGCCGTAACTTTATTTATATTTCATCAAACTTCATCAGTAAGGCATCATTTTAAAGTTTTTTCCCTGCTATCCAAAAAATGTAGCGATAAAATTCATGCTTTTAGTAATTTTTATTATTATTATTTTAAAAATCAAAATTTAAGAAAACCAAAATTTTAATTCTCGCTGTCCAGCGCGAAAGCTTTGCACGGACACCTGTATAAGCTGCATCCTGTTGCTTGTACAGGTAGAAAATGAAAATTAAATCATTTCAAAACAAAAGCAATTAATATTTGTGGGTGAATATCAGGAAAAGTGCCAATTTGACCATGGAAATTTTCAATTTTTAAAGATATTCAGAAAATTAAATTAATTGGGTATTTCAAATACACATTAGTAACAATATTTTTTAAAAATTCGGGGCATGGTCAAAGTGAACATTTACCCCTCTTTTAGGGGGGTTGTCTTTGAGCGTTACCGATATGATGAGAATGCTACCGAACTGACAAATATTACAGATTTTACACTTAGTACACAAAAGTAAACTTTCACTACCTATTATGTTTAAAAATAAAATAATTATTACTTAGAATATAATAATATTTTCAGAGTCTGAACGCTTTTCAGTTTTATAAATAAAATTAGAGACTAATTAAAAGTTACTTAAAGTCTAAATAAGTGCGATAAAGTTTTTTTTCAAACAGATAAATAGGTCAATAGTTAAAAATAAAAATAAAATAAAATTCTTAATACAATCTTTAAAAACGAAATTAGATTAAGACAGTCAGAGTTTGGCGGGGGAGGGAGATTTTCACTAAACTGTTCTTAAGTTTTCCATTTTAAAACAAAATTATATTTTTGGGTGCATAAGTTAGAAACGAAGGTAGGAATATTGATGTAAAAGAAAAGAGGGTGAAAAAAAGCAATAATTTTGTTTGAAAACTCAAATTTTGCGGAAAAATTAATGTTTTTAAAGCATTTAAAAAAATGAATAAACTGCTAAAATGGGAAAATTTAGCAGGAAAAACGATGCACTTGAATCTACCTTTGTACTTTAAAACTCAACAAACTCACAACACGAAGAAAAAATTGCGACAAAACATCGGTAACGCACACATCAGTTTCGTAACAAATACCTTCTACTTCGGCGCTGCCGACATGACCGCTGCCGACATGACAAATTTCCCGCAATATGATAGCTGAACATTCCTAATTAAAGATTCGAAAATAAAAACACCTTATTATGTCCATGATAATAGGTTTCTTTTCCATTATGCAAAAATAAATTGAGAAATTACTTTATTTTGTGTCTTAAATTCCGCTGCCGACATGACACTTCATTTGGTAGAAACAGAAAAGTCAAGATTGAAAAAATCTTACCTGTAATTTAATGCAGCCGAAGTGAAAATTTTCTATCGGAACTGAAACATCACATATTAGAGCTTCACCCAGCGTAATTTTTTGGCGCCAAAAAATGTTTTGTCTAGATTTTATCATTCCGGAAGTTGGCTCACTCCTCATGTTATGAAAACTTGTGACAAGCAGAAATTGCTTTTTTTTATCGATCTAAATTCATTTTGTCTAAAACTCAAGAGTTGATAGTCATAGATGAACATAAAACACGTTATTTCCTTTTGTATTTGTTTCTGCTACGATGTTTTATAATCCACAGGATTTTTTTGAACTTTGCGATTCGAATATGTGACGAGCTGCTGACATGACATTGAGGCAATAAAAGCAGTTCTATTGTCACAAATTAAAGTAAAACCTGAAAATTTTGTCATGAATTGTATGTGCGACGCAGTTTACTGTATGGGAAAAGAAAAATTTTTGCTTTTTATTTGGAAGTGCTTGAGAAATTCATTTGTGACTTAAATTAGCACTTTTCCTGATATTCACCCTTGTACAGTTTTCGGATCATGGTACTTAAGTTGCCGACCCTTAATTATTTCCCACCACCCAGTAATGTTTTCGGAAAAGGAAGGAGGAGGGGACGGCAAAGAGACACGTGTATCGCATTCCTTTGAAATCAAACGTTATTACTTATCAGCTGCATGACTCACGTGTAAACCACGTGTTCTTGTGTAATTCGAAGCCGCAGACCGATGTTTGATAAGAAGAGAAAATCCCATCCGGTGGAGAGGAAGATGGAATATCTGGGTTGCGGAGGTTATTTGCGGAGGTGACGCAGAGCGGTGTCTGTCGTTGAATCCAGTTCCAAGGCCAATACCTAACCTTTAAATAAATAGGCTAAGCGAGGGATTGTGTTCTCTGACATTTCGTACCTACTGGATGCGTTTGAATTTGTTTATTTGTCTTTTTGCTTCGACATGTGATTTGTACATGCAGGGACGTAACTAGGTAATTTTTGAACAGGGGCAAGACTTCGCTTCAGCGCCCCCCCCCCAATTAAAATAAAATAAAATATTTGTCGAAAAAAATGACAACGTCAGCGTCTGGACCGTCATATAAGGGTATACTCAACGTATATTACATAGAAAATGAACAAAAAGCACAACTAAATACATGGAATACTTTCTCAAAGCCAAAGGGACAAGTTTTCCCTCCTTACACGAAGGAACGAGAACAAAAAAAAAAGAAAAAATGAATTAATAGCATTTGTTTATTAAATACTTTACGAAACATCGCATATTATGGCTGAAAAATTTTCGGTACAATTTATTTATTTAAAGCCAGAATTTAAATTTGAAAATCTGTAAAAAAAATCCCCTCTTTTTACAAAATTCTTAGGGCAAAATTCATCCGAAACGCTGCATCTGCAAAAGTGCGTTACACACGCAATTTTTCGGGTTTTCGGATTCTTGTGAAATGTTGTATGCGCAAAGGCACTTTTGCAGATGCAGTGTGCAACGCACTTTTGCAGACGCAGTGTGCAACGCACTTTTGCAGATGCAGCGTTTCACCTGAATTCCGCCCTTACGTAGCGATTGAATTTCTTTAACTCTACTCTCAACGCATTGCAATGATTGACCAAAAGTATCTAAAATGTAATTCTTACATTAACTGAGCAAAATATTGGTTTGTTTAATGATGTCTATTCGAAAACATGATCGAGTGATTTTCTTTAAAACCGGTCATTTTTTTTATCAAAATTGTTCAGAAATATATAGTTAAAATATTTTTTTTAATAAAAAATATGAGCATCCATGTAGACTTTAATGTTTAAAGCAGTTGTTGAATAATCTTACCTTTTTAAAAAATGAACCCCTCATTAATTTCTGAAAACGGGACGTAGTTGATAAACCTTAGAAGGTGAAAAAAAAAACCTCTTTCTGTTTTTGCATATAACATTTTGCCAAGAGTTTTTCTTATTACTTTTTTATTGGATGCTATAGCACCCTCCTCCATTTGCACTAAGTGAATGCATGTATTGTTTGCCCCTCGGACTGGCAATGAGGCTGCTAAAATTAGATAGATAGTAGGTTTAAAATTTCTCACATGAGTTTGATTTCCAAAAAACCGTAGAGCATTTTCTGAAAAAGTGAGAGAGAGAGAGAATTTTGAACTGAATCTCCATTATTATGGAGCGAGATTTTTTTCAAAGAATGAGAAATTAATCGGCAATGTTCAACAAATCTGTATTACATCCTGTAAATTGGATAACAAATGCCTGTACCCCTAACGTCTTTTCCATTCAACCGCGATGATAACAACGATGAAAATAGATGATTTTATTTTTTCCGCACTTAAGTTCTTTGCCTGTTTTGTGCACCAGATGGATTTTTAGACATATTATGCAATCTGTACTATATGAATATCATAGAGGAAATGAGGCAATATTAGAAAAGAAGAATCCGTTGTGATAGCTGATAGCTAAATATATCCTTTAGTGAATGATTCTACTGGAGGCAGATGGGAGGGGGGGATGGCTTGAATTCAATTCCTATTAAAGCAAGGGAATGAATGATGCAAGGATTTTCCCCTAGCCCAGTGAGGTGGACAAGCTTTCGTCATTGTAAGCTAAAAGGAAGACACCATGTTAACAATTTTATTGCAGTTTAATCTTGGAAAACAGAACGCATTTTCCGCTTTTTTTGTATCGGGGTACTTCCCAAAACTTCACTTTTCGGAGTGGTTGATTGGTAAGATGAAACACTTTTACTGGTCACTCTTTAAAAGGAAATATATTCATGCCATTTACTTTTTTTTTAGGGAGAACTGGCTTTTAAATATTTGTCTTTTTTTTTTTCAAATAATGAAAAGAAAAATATGCAGTTACTTAGCCAGTTCAGCGCCCCTAAGATCTGGCGCCCGGGGCACGAGCCCCGTCTGCCCCCCTCTAGTTACGTCCCTGTGTACATGTATTTTCTTAAACAAAAATTCTGTTACAGCCAGTGTTCATGTATAGGTTTAATGGGCTATAGCCCAGGGCGGCACGATTGGGGGGGGGGGGGCACTTTTTTCATGCAAAGTGAAGACCTTTTTTTTAGACAGCTGGGCGGATCGGCCGCGAGAATTACATTAATTAATTGAATTAAATACTGTTTTTTATTTAATAACACTGGAATGCTGGTGGAATTTTCCATACAAAAGTATTTAACCACAGGGAAAAAAAAGAAAAGAAGATAAGACAGGAATAAGACTAGAAAGATGAGAAAAAAAGACTACGAGACAGAAAAAGTTGTTCG
This sequence comes from Uloborus plumipes, assembly GCA_038373865.1. NCBI lineage: Eukaryota > Metazoa > Arthropoda > Arachnida > Araneae > Uloboridae > Uloborus > Uloborus plumipes. The sequence goes on along the minus strand of JAXGGA010014934.1, from coordinate 15,213 downwards.
TTAAAACCCGGTCTTGCTCGTTAAAAACGAATTCTGTTCCATAGACTTAGCATTGATCCAACAAAATATTCTAGTTTCCCTCGTTTTTTTTTTTTTTTTTTTTTTTTTTTTTTTTTTTACAACAACTCTGAAATTCAGCACCTCAATCGGGGGGGGGGGGAGGCGGCCAGTTTCAAAAGCCCAAGGCGGTCTCACGTCCAAATACGCCTATCCCCCCCAAGCTCGATGGCGCAAATTACCCCCCAAAAAATTTCACAATAGTTTTGAGCTTTTTATTTTTATTTTTACCCTCCTTTTTATTTTATTTATTTTCTAAAATATTTATTTTTTTAAATTACAACTAATATTTTTTTACATTATTAATTTTTTTTTAATTCGAATTATGCTCAGAATAAAATTACTTTTCCTTTCCAGACACTTCAAGCACACACAAAAAGTAATAAATAAAGTAAATAAATAAAAATAATAAAGAAAGAAAAGAAGTAGTTTAAATTAAAAAATAAATTTATAAATAATTTAAATACATAATTAAATTACTTCACCCCCCCTATTTGATGCCCCCCCCCCCGTGGGCACCCCCTACAGGATTTTTGTTTCAAAATACAAAATATTTAGCATATTCAGAAGAAAAACAATATAATTTGAAACAAATATTTAGCATGTATCATAATAAAAAAAATACAACAGAATTTTCGAAAAATGTTAACATTTTTCGAAAGTACCCCAAGCAAGTTACTGTAAACAGTAAAAATTGTGTTTTGAATTCAAAAGAGTGAATTACACTGAAGTGACAAAAGTCATGGGATACCTCTTAATATCGTGTCGGCCCTCCTTTTGCCCGGCGAAGTGCAACAACTCGACGTGGCATGGACTCAACAAGTCGTTGGAAGTCTTCTGCAGGAATATTGAGCCATGCTGTCTCGATAGACGTCCATAATTGTGAAAGCGTTGATGGGGCAGGATTTTGGGCACGAACAGACCTCTCGATGGTGTCCCATAAATGCTCAATGGGATTCATGTCGGGCGATCTAGGTGGCCAAATCATTCGTTGGAATTGTCCAGAATTTTCTTCAAACCAATTGCGAACAGTTGTGGCCCGGTGACATGGCGCATTGTCATCCATAAAAATCCCATCGTTGTTTGGGTACATGAAGTCCATGAATGGCTGCAAGTGATCTCCAAGTAGCTGCACATAAGCATTTCCAGTCAATGTTCGGTCCAGTCGCACTAGAGGACCAAGTCCATGCCATGAAAAAACAGCCCACACCATTACGGAGCCACCACCAGCTTGAACAGTGCCTTGCTGACAGTTTGGGTCCATGGCTTCGTGGGGTCTGCGCCACACTCGAACCCTACCATCGGCTCTTACCAGCTGAAATCGTGACTCATCGGACCAGGCCACGGTTTTCCATTCATCTAGGGACCAACCGATATGCTCACGTGCCCACGAGAGTCGCTGCAAGCGATGTCGTTCTGTCAGTAAAGGCACTCGAGTCGGTCTTCTGCTGGAATAGCCCAAGAAATCCAAATTTCTCCGCACAGTTCTAGCAGACACGTCCATTGTACGTCCCACATTGATTTCTACGGTGATTTGACGCAGTGTTGCTTGTCTGTTAGAATTTACGACTCTTTGCAGACGTCGCCGGTCTCGATCTTTAAGTGCAGGCGGTCGACCACTGCGCTGTCCATGGTGGGATGTTATGCCTGAAATTTTATACTCTCGGCACACTCTTGACACAGTGGATCTGGGAATGTTGAATTCTCTAACGATTTCCGAAATGGCATGACCCATGCGTCTAGCTCCAACTAACATTCCGCGTTCAAAGTCTGTTAATTCACGTCGTGCGGTCATCATCACGTTAAAACCTCTTCACATGAATAACTTGAACAGAAATGAAAGCTCTGTAAAAGCACTGCGCATTTATACCTGTTCTATGCGATGCTACTGCCATCTGAAAATTTGCATATTGCTATCCCATGACTTTTGTCACTTCAGTGTATAATGTTGCATGAGAGAAAAATTACAAAAATACAAAATACTTCCTCAAAACTCGCCTTTTATTTTACACAGTATGTACATCTAAATGACTGTCCGGATTAAGCGAAGTCCGGTTTAATAGGTTCTGGATTAATTAGGGTTTAATGTATGTTATAACTAAAGTCTAAAAGATAAAAAAAAAACTTGTTGGCTCCGCTTAAACGAATACTGTCCGTTCGAAGAAATATTATTCGAATAATCGGGGTGTTCGATTAAGCTGGGATCTTTAACATTGCGTCTATGGCATGGGAAATATTTAGTTCCGACATATTTTATTTGTATAAGTGGGGTTGTCGTTATCCTTTACCCGACTAAGCGGGGATGATAGCAACTAAATAAATAAGGTAATAAAAGCAGAATCAAAGTTTGTGCTACAGAAACAGAACGACGTAAGTCTAAAAATGGCTATTTTCACTTTATTACTATGTAGAATCTTATTTCGCATCGACCCACGAGAACGTTATTCCAGAAAAAAGAAATTCCTTCACAATTATTTAGCGGTACTAAAAGAACTGGAGTCCCATCCGTCGTCTGCATCTGACAATCGTTTTTGCCCTCTCCTGAAAAGTTATGAAAATGGAGTTAAGTTAGTCTGGTTCTGAGGTACAGAAGTATTAAGAACCCCTAAAGCGACCCCTTGAAAAATTTCATTGTCAGATTCTTTGGCATAATTTCCCCCCCCCCCCCGTGAGCTCCTCTGAATCATATGCATTTGTTGGGGGCCGGGGGGGGGGGGACATCGTTTACAATTAATGCATGTCTGATTAGAAATCTGGTGTAGTGCGTCGTAACTTGCATCGGATCATTTCCAACCAGCTCACAGTGTTTCGATTAATGTTAGCTAGCTGGACAAAATTATTTTTCGTCATTTTTACATATTTATGGATTAGTGTTCAAATTTGTTCCGTGTTCTTCCTACAGTAGTAGAACCTTGAAATGATGTGGAAAATTGCGGCACAGCATTCAACTTCGAATTTTATGTCTTTTTCCAGCCAGTTTGCATTAGTTGCCAAAAAACGCTGTTTTGATTTTACTGCAGAGACCCACTCTTCAGAATTTTTTTTAGGCATAGTTAGCGAACTTTTTCCTGATTTTCTTTTCAGAGTCCTATGTAAGATTTTCAAAATTAAATTTAGAAGAAAGGATTTTGAAGAGAATATAGTTTTTTTCTCTTTTGGGGGGCTTCAACCAATCTTCAAAGAAATCCCTCCTAAAAAAAAGTACTCTAGAAAAAAAAAATGTTGTACTCGAGTGTGCTGCCTATACTACGTCTTATTAATTATGGGAAAGGTGCAGCTATTATGTACAGAAAATTTAGCCCGGGGACAAACGGGGACAAGTGTTTACCACCACGTGAAAGTTTCGAAACAAGCAAAATTATTTTGTTCATCTTAAAATGTTTTTTTTTTAGTATTACTTAGTTATCATATACACTAATTTAATTGGGAAAAACTTGCACTTACCAGTTTTAATAACACCCATCTTGCACAATTAAATCATAAAAAAATCGGAAAGCTTTAATTTTATGTGCTTAAAATTATGTCTGAAACTCAACTGATTTATTCTAAAACAAAGAGATACGTAACTTCAACCCTTAATACTCACTTGGCGGAAGTGAGTTAAACATAAACAAATAATGAAGTATCATGTTTTGGTATATTGTAGACATTATCCCACTGTCGAATTTTAGAATTCCGAACTTGACTTTTGTCCACCTAGCTTACACTGATTGAAACACTGTGCAGCTGTTTAGAACGCTGCATTACTTTCTGATGCAGTTATTTTTTCTATTGTATCTGGGGCATTCTTTTTCTCTCGTTTATAAACATGCCTTCAAGAGCAATTGCAGCAGGCCCGAAGTAAACGTGATCATATTGTTGAGTCTATCACAAACTTATGCAATTATAGATTTCGAAATGCTTCTGAAGAAAACTTGTTCAAGGAAAGTGTTCCGCTTTTCATAAAAAGAAGCTTTGATTGTACTCTGTGTGCACTTCTTTCTCATCAGTCTATTGTGCAATCGCTTTCCCCCTAAAAGCCGTTCTTCCGTGTATATTTTTGAATAATTTAAGTCTGAAAAAGTGTTCTCGATTGACATTGGGAAGCGTGCCAGAATTGCGGAACTGCGTTTCATTGTTTGAAAGCGCTGGTCTTTATTTCTGGTAATTTCTCGTTCAGTTGATGCTGGGAACTTTGTTTATGTCTGCCTCTGCCGTGATGATGCAATTAGATTTTTGCTCTCTTTGTTGGATGGTGTTATGCAAAAAGGAGTTAACCCACAAAACATTAAAAAAATGAGTTATCCAACTGTGATGGTAAAATATGTTGCTTTCTACATCAAGCAAAAACATTTAAGCCCTATCAGCATTTCATGGTAACATATCATTGGTATATTGATATAGAGCTCCATGCTTTTTGCCAGAGTTTGTTGACTTTAAAGCCCACTATCTCAAAATCAGGTTTTTGTGGGTTAACTCCTTTTTGCATTAATGTTTGATGGTTGTGGATGTGAAGATGTACAGCTGGCGATCGATATATAAGCACAGAACACGACTCAACCGGAGCAATGTCGGCATCTAGGGCTCCCCTGTCATTGACACGTAACACGAAATCAAACTTTTGGAAAAACACACCTCGGACGTTCAGATCGTCTTGACGTTGAGGACAACCTCTCTCTCTTTTTTAGGTGTAGCTAAGCTTTTGATAAATTAATTGCGTAAGTTGCGGAGGGGATCTCCATAAATGATATCACCTTTTTTTTTTCCAAAGAAGTTGACCCCCTCATCCAATCGAGATCTGTGTTCCGACTCTTTAATTGGTGCATTTGGTGGTAAAACACTCGAAAATATTCCAGAAATGAATCTTTAAATTCGCGCAACTTTAAGCTAGAAGATGTTTTGTTTCTAAAACCCAATTCTTTGTCCAACCGTTTGCATTAGTCTTAGAAAAGATTGCATCGCAAACTGTTTAAAAAAAAATGAAGAAAGGTATGAAAATAACATCGATATATTGTTACTGAATAGCTAGTGGCACAATATTATGCTCTCAAAAGTTAAAAGCATGTTCTTGCCCTATCCTCAAATTTTAAATATTTTTTCTTTCTTACTAAATTACTGTTAAAATTCAAAAGCAAAAAAAAAAAAAAAAAAAAACTGGTAATAAATAGTAAAGCATGAAAAACCGATTATTTGAACATGTATTTAAACTACAATAAAAATAAAATATACTTTGAAAAAGAAAAAAAAAAAAACTGCTCATATAAACCTGGAAAAAAAAAATATCGATACATTTTTTTAAATCATGGAATTTAAAGTTTTTTTTTCTTTTTCTTTTTTTTTTTTTGAAAAAAATGTTTTTCGGTGTGTTGAGGACGTATTTTATTTTTTGGACAAAAATAACTAATTTCAACATGCCAAGTGTTTTTTTTTTTTTTTTTAAATAAATTTGGTGCTTATATGTTTTTAACTCATTTTTTAAACAACAGTGGGCGCCGGTGAATTGATTCAGTGAATGGAATTACTTTAAGGAATCAAATCGCGAAAACCAGATTAATATAAAGCCTTATTAAATAAGTCAATTTATTAAATCATATTAACTGTTAAGAACAAACGTAATAATTTATATAAGCGGCGGCCACTTTAATAATAATTTTTAAGAGTATGCACACGTTATTCTATGTATTTGACGCTGAGTAATACGTTCTTTCATGATTTTTTTTTATGAATGTTCTTTTTTAATTACGGGGGGAGGGGGGAAACAAGAATATTTGAAGAGGATTGTTTCGATATACTAAATATTTGGTAGAGTTTAAATCCAACGTTTAAATGCACAAATTTACAGGTATACTGTAGACACGTGTTTCGGGGCTACAAGGAGCCCCTTTTTCAATACAAGAAGTGTGAGCTTTAGGATGAAGAATCATCCGATAAAAGCAACATATTCGAACAAAAGATAGTTGTTCGAATATGTTGCTTTTATCGGATGATTCTTCGTCCTAAAGCTCACACTTCTTGTATTGAAAAAGGGGCTCCTTGTAGCCCCGAAACACGTGTCTACAGTATACCTGTAAATTTGTGCATTTAAACGTTGAATTTAAACTCTACATCTTTCGCACAAAGGTATTTATTTTCTTTAAATATTTGGTTATTGATTTATCCGATATAATTTCTACAGTTTCGATTATTTGTCGTCATAGCTACTAGATGGCGCCACTATACTTGATGTTTACTTTCACGTTTTCGAGTAATGCGCAACTTGTCTGTAAATAATTCATAGTTTTAGTTTGAAAGCGAAGATTTTCGTTTAAACGCCAACGATTATTGTGATTTGGTGATTCTCGACTGATAGTAATTTACTTTTGAAATGTATTCATCAAAAGGGAAGATCCCGCCTCGATCTTGTGATACATTCGCTGTGTTGCCTCCCGGCACCCAAGATGGTTGTATCATTTTCGGTAAAAATTCTGATCGGCCAGGTGATGAAGTTCAGGAGGTTGTCTATTTCCCAGCATGTGATAATCAAATCCCATCAAAACTGAAATGCACGTACATTGAAATAGAACAGGTACAGCACACTTATGCTGTAGTGCTTAGTAAACCTTCTTGGATGTGGGGAGCAGAGATGGGTGCAAATGAACACAGTGTATGCATTGGCAATGAGGCTGTGTGGACAAAATTGAACGATGAAAATGATGCTATTGAAAAGTTACTGGGAATGGATCTGTTGCGTCTCGGTCTTGAAAGGGGTTCCACTGCCCTTGAAGCTTTAAATGTCATTGTGTCACTTTTGAAAGAGTATGGCATGGGAGGGAATTGTTCAGAACAGTTTGACTTGACTTACCTACCACAATATTTTTTGATTGCAGATCCTAGTGAAGTGTGGGTTCTTGAATGTGCAGGACCAATATTGGCCTGCGAAAGAGTCACTGATTGGGTTCAGAAACATTTCCAACGAATGTCTATTGTACGAAAATTGAACCTTCAATGTGTGAATTTAGAAGATATGCCAAAGATAATGTGACTTTGGGACCATGACAAAGGTCCTCTTAATTTCAGGCAGGAATGTTTTTGGGCTTGTTAGGAAATAGAGGATGATGAATATGAAAGCCATCGATTTAAAGCTGGGGCCAAAAGAACTTCGCTGACCAATTTTTCCTAAAAAATGGGCAGTTTATTGCCTGCGGATATGTTCAAATGTGTTGCGCTGACACCAACCAAAGTGTGTATATGCATGTCTTTCAGGACTCATTTTGTTTCTACAGGAAGCCAGAGTTTCTGTTCTGTGGAAAGCCAGAAACGACTGAGAAACCATCATTGTCACTGGTTTACGGGCCATCGTCCTGATTCCAGCTCGAATCCATCTTCAAACCCTTTATTTTTTACTGACAAAATAAGATTACCCTCACCAAGTTATTTCCCCTGGAAGCCCGAGATCGAAGATACGAAGTTGTATAAGAATCATTCCCCATATTTTGAAGTTCCAAAAAATTGATATGCGATGTAATGCGAACCAAAATGAAAGATTTAGAAGCAGCTTACGTTGACCGTGCTGCGCACTTTAGTATCCATTTTTGAGTCAATGAAAGATGACGCATATCAAAATTATTCAAACTGGCAGTTGAAGTAGAATTGCGCTTGGTATCCATCTTAAGACACAAAAGATAGAGCTGAAAAACAAAGGGATAAAAAAACCAGTAATTTAACTGATTTAGTATGTCTCTTTTTTTTTTTCTGAAAAATTTTTTAGTACACAGTGAGTAGAGAGAACAAATAGCATTTTTTAAGTAAAATGGAGTAAAATATTTTTAATAATTTCAAAACCAATAGCCATTTTTATTATTTCATGGAAGATAGGTAACACTAATTTTTTGTTTTAGAAATAAGAAATTTTCAATTAAGGTGTTGTGGCACTCTTACGTTTCCTTGGTATCAAAAATATAAAACAGTCTAGGTGCTTTTTGGTGTGAGGAATCATATTTTCAGTGCACAAAATCCATTTATGAGACAGGAAATTATTATCATATTGCCATTAGCATTAAAATATAAGTGTTACACAAAATAATAAATGGAATAAAAAATTTGTTTTGTAATGACAAAATTGATTGTACTTTTAAAAATTTACTTTCACAAATAGGTCTTCAATGCTATTTGGTGAGTCATCGAAAGTGACTTACTTTCCACAGTGGGTAGCATCTAGCATGGTATGTTGCAGGGGGGGCTTGAAACTCAGGGATTAGAATCGTTAAAAAAAAGATAACTCCCATTCCCTGCTTGAAAACAAGTTTGGTGTGGGTCATAGCCCAGTGGAGCACATTGAACTGTGAGATCATTTAGTGATTATTTATGCTGCTCTGTCTGGCCATATTCTTCATTCAATTTATTAGGACAACTGAAAATTGTGTTGTACTTGTAGTAAAATAAAAAGAAATGATTGTAAATAATATACCTGAACCCATGCAATGCAAAATTTTAGCCTGTTAGGGAAATTTACAATTGTTGAAAATGATACGTATTTTTTTTCTCACACTCCCTAAAATTTTGTTCTCTGCCACATCATAATAGCCTTGCTGGGAGAATATCCACTCAATCCTTAGCAATTTAAATTGTATTCACGCCGGAGTGTTTATGTAAATACTTGAAAGAGTTTTTCTTTTTTTCTGGCATTTTTCACTTAATCTACTGTTCTCTTTTTGTTTTTGTTTTTTTCATTCAAAACAATAACAAATCTTATAAAATATGCATATAAAAGTTATTAAAGATGATGTTTAGTAAAGATTGGTTTTTGAGATTTTAATTTTTTCATCTCAAATTTAACTTTTTTTTGCCTTTTTTCTGTAGCTGAGTAGTGATTTTGATGGATATTGTATATCTAAAGTACTATGGTCCCCCTATGGTCTACCAGATACAATATCCAGCATTGGTTTTTGTTTTTAAGTTTGTTATTTCTTTATGCGACTTCTCAATGGGGGGGGGGGGGGGGGAAAAATAAACTATACCTATGTTTCATATAATTAAAATTCATTTTTGAATAGCTAAAAAATAGTTATAAAAGCTGTATTTAAGATGTATAATTAATAACATTTTATTTAAATTTAGTAAAATGGTGATTTAAGCCATTTAAGAGAAGTATTTTTTCATTATTTTACTTCCATGAAAGAATCAGCTTAAAGAAAAAAATTATATTGGTATGCTCATTGTTATTATATTTTTTTAATACTGTTTTTTGTAACTCATACGTTTTAATTAATTAGTGTTACTATTTTTTTGCAACACATCACTAATGGAGATTACACTCAGTGTCCATATAACATTTTGTTGAGTGTTTTCCATGGTTGACAGTAATTTAAAATAAAAAAGATTTTTTTTTGCTCTTTTTTTAATTTGGCAATAGATGGGGCAAAAATCAAAAATATTTGTCAGCTATACCTGTTTTTTTAAAATATTTTACAGAGTATTAAAGGCGCAGTTTTCTTATATTTTTTAATAAAAAACAACATTTATGAGTTTTGTAACAGAGAGTGATACATAAAATTTCAAAAAAAAAAATTTTAACTGTTAACAAAAAACCCTAAAAAAATTAATTTTTTCAATAAAAAAAATTAAAAAATTTTCCCTATGCAACCCAAAGAAAAGGGTATTTAATTTTAAACTATAAAAGTGTAATTTTTTTTTAAACGCATACAAAGAGTTAAAATATTTTTAAAAGCAAAAAACTTTTTAAAATTTAAAATGTCCCAATGGAAAAAATTTGGGGAATTTTTTGTTTTTTTAAATTTAAAATTTGCAAATTTTTTTTGCATTGTCTTGAGCCAAAAATTTTTTTCCTAATTGAAAAATTTTTAAATAAAGATGCGAAACACTTGTTTTAGAAATTTGCAGGGGCCCTTTCCCATTGACATACCTAAAAAAATTACTGTAAAAATTATTTTTTTTAAATTATTTGTTCAAACCCAAAATCCTGTCCCCCCCTCCATTTTTGTTTATTTTACCTTTCCCTTTTTTTTAAAAAGTTAATTTATCAACTGTTGTGAAATTTTAAAAACCCTTAAAGTAAATCTTTTTAAAATTTTATTCACCCTTTTTATGAGTATAAAAGGGTTTCCGAAAATGTGGTTTTAAAAATTTTTTGATTTTTTTAAATCGGGATTTTAGTTTTAAAAATAATAATAATTAAATTTAAAATTTATTTTATCGTTTGTTTGCCTTTTTTAAAATTTATTGGGGGAATCCCTTTTCTTAAAAAATTTTTTGATTAAAAAATTTAAATTATTGGGGGTCCCCCCCCCCCCCCCACCCTTTTCCATTTTAGGGCCCCCTCATTTTGAAAAATTTTTCCCGGAGGGGGGGGGAGGGAAAGGATTTTGTCGTCGGGACCATGCTAAAATTACGAATTGGGGGAAAAATTTGGGGGCGTTTCAGGGGGGACCCCAAAAAACTGAAAAAGTTAATTTTTTTTCCCCACCTGACTTTTTGGGTTTTTTTAAATTTTTTTAAATTTTTATAGATATCTTAAAGTGTAAAACTTTTCGTTTAAAGGGTATCTTTTTAAAATTTTTTTTATTCAAAAATTCAAATTTTAAAAAAACGCAAATTTTTAAACTTTTTTGGGGGTTTTTTTAAAGCTTTGGTGCCGTGTGGTGTTCAAACCCTAAAATTTTATTTAAAACTTTCAAAAATTTTCCCCACTTTTATAAAAAAAGGTTTTAAAAAACAAAGTAAACTGGATGGTTTAGTAATCTCCTGACCTCCCTGAATGTCAAAGCCTGCCAGATTGATTTTTTTTTTTGGTCATGCGGAAAATAAAAAAATGGGCGAATGAACTTTATTTTGCATTTTACTTCTGTAGATGGCAAATTTTTAGTAACGGTTCTTTCATCTCGGAAGTGCGATGGAATGGGAAATTTTTTCGGGTGTATTGGGGTGAAGAGCGCCTCGGGGGGCCTTAATTTTTAGGGGATGATTTTTTAAATTTTAAACCGGGTTTCGTACGCCGAATTTTACCAAATTGTTTCCCACAAATGATAAAACAAAAAAAATGGGGTGCATGCAGTCATATTTTATGAGACATAGGCTTAAAGTAAAAAAAAAATTAAATTACAGTTTAAAAAAACAAAAAAATACTTTTTAGAGTTAATAAATTTAACAAAATGACCCAAAATGAAACTAGTTTACCCCTTTAGGGGTTAATAATGGGTATTAAATAAAATATTTTTTAAATTTGTAAAAAAACTAAATTTTTTATCTTTCATTCAGATTTAAATACATCTTACAAACAAAAAAACCCACATCTGAACCTAAAAAAACGTTTTAAAAAGGGGGAGGGGAGAAATAGCAAAATTTCCTCCCATTTTTTCCGAACAGTCAGTGAACATTTGCCGAATGCAAAAAAATTGTGTGAGATCACAGTGCCCCTCCCATCCGTGTGTCCGTGGGGGAAAGAAGCGTACACTTTATTTTTTTCATTTTTAGTGTCTGATTTTGCATGCCCCTAGGGGGCTCCCAGAGATCGACAAAAATGTAAAATTTTAAGGGGCAGCCAATTTATTTTCGGGATTTAAAATAAAATTTGAAAAAAAATTTAATGTCACAAATCTTCTAAAAAAAAACCCTTTTTTTTGGAAGAACTACTCATTTTCCCTTTTTTTTTTTTTTTAAGTCCCCCGGGTTTTTATTGGACCTGCACCCCGCCCTAAAAGGGAGGGGGCCCCCCCAAAATTTGACTTTTATTGACAACTTTGCTTTTCTTGAAAGTGAAAAAAAAAATTAAAATGCAAAGGAAAAAAAGAAGCACTTACACAGCCGCAAAAAAAAAAAAAAAAAAAAACTTTTGTATATATATTTTAAAATTTTCAGAATTGTTGAAAATTTGACTAGAAAAAACAACTAAAAATTTTTTTTTTTTGTGTCCCTTTTTTTTCTAGTACAGCATCAAATGGAAAGGGGGCATTTTTTCATTTTTACGAAAATTTTTTTTTTAAAAAAAAGGCCCAATTTTTTCCCAAAGCCCATCTCCCCCAAATTTTTTAAAAAAATTTTTACAAATTTTCAAGATGTGGGCAATTTTGGGGTGTAACAATGGATCTCCCTCGGGCACCTCCCCGGCCCCTCTTTAGTTTATTTGGAAGGCAGAATTGTTTTTTTCCCGGGGTGCATGGGAAAAAAAAACTTTTTTTGTCCAGACAAATAAAAAAAAGACTATTTTAGAGATTTCCGTATTATTTCAAAATAATATTTTTTGATTGCCCTTTTCGATAATATGGGGAAAACTTTGAAAAAATTCCCTATTTTTTTTTGAGGTTAAAGGGACTTTTTTAGGCAAAGGGGTTCAAAAAGTTGTAGTCGAGGGCCCCTCCATGTTTTTTATGGCGTTTTTTAAAAAGCGTTAATGACGTAGAAACCTTTTTCCCTTTTTTCGGGAAAACAAAAATTGTTTTTTGGGGTGGGAAAATTTAAAAATTTTTTTTAGAAAAAATAGTTCACTAAAAGAAAAAAAAAAATTTGGTTACGTATCATCTCTGACCCAAAAAAGGGCTTGAATTTTTATTTTTTGGGTTGCCCGATAATTTTTGGGCCCCCCCCCCCCCCCCCCCCCAATTTCAGCTCCCCCCCCCAATTTTGCGCACTTTCAAATTTTGGATCCCCCCAAAGGGTGCGTGAAACCCAAAATAATTTAAAACCTCCAGGTTTTTGGGGTTTTTTTTAAGAAAAAATGGCAAATGCCTTCCCTTTAGTTTATGTTTAAAAAGACATTGTTTTTTAAATTTTGCAGGTAAAACAAAATCCATTGAATAGTTGATTTTAGAATTTTCGGTTTCATCTGATTCGTGGATGAAAATTTTACTCAAAGGGAATTTTTTATTTTTGATACACAAAATCTACAATTTTCCGGGGCCCCAAAATTTTACGTGAAATTAGGGATTTTTCCCCAAAAGGGTACGTTTGAACAATTTTTTAGGGCCCAAAAAAGCTAGCCCTTTTTGTGGGTTTTTTAATGAATTTTTTTATTTTTTAAATTTTAAAAGTTAATAACTAATTTTTCTTTTTTCTTCTTCAAAAAGCTTGATTGTATTCCCAAAGGGAAAACGATCTTCCCTTTAGCAGACACTGGAAATTAAAGTTTGGTTTTATATCTCCCCAGAACTACACTGCAAAAAATAAAATTTTTGTTTTTAAAGTAAAAAAACTGAAAGGGAAGGGTTTTTGTTTTTAAAAATTTTAAAAACGAAGTGATAAACTGTAAAAATTTGCTATTTTTCAATTTATCAAAAGTTTAAAAATTTGCAAAATTTTTCCCAAATTTTGTACTGTTTAAAAAATAGCAAAATTTTTAGTTTATTTCTGTAGAAAAAAGCAAATTTTTTCAGTTTATTACTGTAAAAATTTCTGTAAATAATAGGGTGTATCATACGTGAAACAAAATTCACTTTTTACAGTGTTTTGGGTTTTCTTTATTTTGTAATTTTGCGTTTTTTATAAAAAAGGGAAACCCTGGCCCTTCCCCCCATATTTTTTCGTCACACAATTGTAGTCAAAACATTCAAACTTTCTTATTGAATTTTTTTAAATAAAAGTTTAAAGACGTTCGCCCTTTTTAGTTTTCTTTTGAAAAACTGAATTGCTTTTCTGTGCAAAATGGAAAATCAAACTGGCCCCCCTGGGGCAACCCGAGTCCGAAAACCCCATTCCCGGAAGGAGGGGAAAAATCCCAAAAAGGAAAAACCAATACTTGTTTCCGGGGTCTTGTTCCCCCCCAGAAAAATTTTTCGAAAAAATTTTTCCTCAATTGAAAAAACGCCCATCAGCATCCTCCCCGTTTTTTACCCTCCCTTTTGGGTTTTCTGATTACGATCGTTTTTCCCGTTTTAGTGCAAAATATCCCGGTTTTTAATCCCAAAAAGGCCGGCTTTGATTAGTGTCCCCAAAATAAAATTTTCGCGTTGTTGGAAATTTAAAAAAAAAAAACATCACGATGGCTGATCCAGGTATGGAATTTTTCATAATTCCTTAATTAAAAATTAAATTTTTTTAAAAAACAATTTTTCGTCGTTTAAAAAAGTACTTATTTAGGTCTAAAAGGGCAAAATGTAAGCAATGAAAATGTTGGGGTTTTTACGGGCCCGTCTTTTTAGGTTTCAGGAGGGCTAGCCCCCCACCCCCCCCTGGTTTTGAGAAATTAATGTGCTCACCAAGAAGTTGTGCATGGTTTTATGTTTTTTTCCCTATGAAATTTGCATTGATACTCCCTTTTTTTTGCTTTATTTTATCAAAATTGTATGTTTTTTCTATTTCTGAGTATTTGTCTGAAATTTAAAAACGCCTGAAAGAAAAAATTTTCATTGACCATTGCAACTGAAAAAAAGGGGTTTAGTAATAATGGGAGTGAAAAAGTTGAGAACAACTTTTAAATTTTTAAATTCGAAGTTTGGGAGATAAAAACCTAGCTTTTTTTCGTCTATTTTCATTAGGTCTTTCCCTTCAAAAGTTTTCCGGAGGGGGGGGGGGGGTCCTATTTTCAATTGGGGGCAAAATCAAAAACTAAAAGATTTCTGAAATTTTTTCAAGAAAAGGTGGTTAAAAAATTTAAGGTTTTTTTTTTTTTTTTTTTTGTTATTTGCTAAAGTTTTTTTTATTTTCTGTAATTTTTATTTTTTTTTTTAATAAAAGGAAAAGCATTTTTGTGAACATAAAAATGCCAGTAATGAAATTATATTTGAGAGACTTCAAATCAAAACCCTAAAATTTTTTTTCAAAATCAGTTCAAAAGGGTGATTTATGGATCTCAAAGGGGGTTTGACTAAAAACCCTAAAACTTTATATTCACTTTTTTTTTGAATCTAGTGGTTTTTGATCTAATTGCCTTCAACCCAAAGGGGAAGGGAAACTTTTAAACTTATAATATTTTTTAAAAAAAATTATTTCATAAAAAGTGAACTTAACGGTTTTTTGGGTAAAAGAGCCCCTTTAGATATTGCTATTTCAGAACAAAAGAAAGGGGGAAAAAAATAGGGAATCACCGTTCTCTTTCGTTTTGATCTTAAATAATCTTTTTTAAATTTTTTTGCTTCTTTTTTTATATGATAAAATTTTTTTGATAAAAAAAAGTTTGTGCGCGAAGGTCTTCAAAGTTTTAATGTTTTCTTTTTTTAATCTTTTTCAGTTATTTTCGTGGGTCTTGAC